>VDFB02047397.1:21592605-21735714 GCA_007258455.2 Sequoia sempervirens
AGATTTCAATGTAGAGGGTAGAGGGTATTGGGGTTGAGAGTTTAGGGTTTGAGGGTTGAGGATTGAGGGATTAAGGGTTGAGGGTAGAGGATTAAGGGTTAAGGGTAGAGGGGAGAGAGATAGAGGGTGTGAGTGAGTGAGAGGGAGTCCTGAGGGAGGGAGAGGGGGTGGGAGGTAGAGACTTGAGAGAGAGAGAGAGACAAAGAGAGATAGAGGGAGTGAATGGGAGGGATAGATATATATGGAGAGGAAGTGAGTAAAGGTAGAAATGGAGATAGAAGGTGGGAGAGAGAGAGAGTTATCTAGTTACAGTGGGAGGGAGAGGGGCTAGGAGAGGGAGAGGGGGTGGCAGAGAGATACCTGAGATATAGGGTTTGAGATGAAGAGAGAGAGATTCTCTAATTAGGGTGCGAGGGAGAGACTTGAGAGTGGGAGAGGGGGTGGGAGGGAGAGAACTGGGAGAGAGGGAGTTAGAGAGGGGGAGAGAGAGAGAGAGGGGGGTGAGGGAGAGACCTTAGAGAGAGATAGAGAGAGAGAGTGTGTTCTCTAGTTAGAGACTCGAGAGAGAGAGGAAGGGAGTGGGAGAGAGTGAGTGAGTTAGAAAGAGGGAGAGAGAGTGAGAGAGTGAGTGAGTGAGAGAGAATGAGTGAGTGAGAGAGAGGGAGTGAGTGAGTGAGAGGGAGAGAGTGGGAGTGAGTGAGAGAGAGGGAGAGAGAAGGAGGGAGTGAGTGAGTGAGAGTGAGTGAGTGAGTGAGATAGAGGGATTGAGTGAGAGAGAGTGAATGAGTGAGATAGAGAGAGTGAGTGAGTGAGAGAGAGAGGGTATAGGATAGAAGGTATAAGGGTTAAGGGTAGAGGGTAGATTGGGAGAGAGATATAATTAGGGTTTAATGGTTGAGGATATAGGGGTTAAGGGTAGAGGGTAGAGGGAGAGGACAATGAGAGGAGTGAGTGAGAGATAGGGAGCTGAGAGAGGAGAGGGTCTACGGTGCTGAGAGATGAGGGAGAGACGAGAGAGAGAGAGAGGGAGAAAGTGAGAGAGAGATAGAGGGTATAAGGGTTAAGGGTAGAGGGTAGGTGTGGAGAGAGATAGAATTAGGGTTTAAGGGTTGAGGGTATATGGGTTAAGGGTAGAGGGTAGAGGGGAGAGATATTGAAGGAGTGAGTGAGTGAGAGGTAGGGAGTTGAGAGAGGGAGAGGGAAGTAGGGGTTACAGGATGAGGGAGACTAAGAGAGAGAGAGAGGAGTGTGGGATAGAGATAGAGGTACATGAGGTAAGGGCGGCTAGTGTAGAGGTGGATGGGGAGAGAGATAGAATTAGCATAGGGGTTAAGGTAGAGCAGAGGGAGAGACCAAGGAGGAGGAGTGAGAGAGAGAAGTTTAGAGAGGGAGAGAGGGGTGAAGGAGAGATTATGAGACACAGAGAGAGGTAGTGGGAGAGAGATAGAGAGTAGAGGATAGAGGGTTAAGGGTAGAGGGTAGATGGGGAGAGAGATATAATTAGGGCTTAAGGGTTGAGGGTATAGGTGTTTAGGGTTTAGGGTAGAGGGGAGAGAGATCAAAGGAGTGAGTGAGTGAGAGAGAGGGAGTTGAGAGAGGGAGAGGGTATAGGGGTTGAGAGATGAGGGAGAGAGAGGGAGTGAGTGAGAGAGAGTGAATGAGTGAGAGAGAGAGAGTGAGTGAGTGAGAGACAAAGGAGAGACTTGAGAGAAAGAGGGAGGTAGTGGGAGAGATTGAGTGAGTGAGAGAGGGAGAGAGAGGGAGTGAGTGAGTGAGTGAGAAAGAGAGAGTGAGTTAATGAGAGAGGGAGTGAATGATAGAGAGGGAGTGAGTGATAGAGAGAGAATGAGTAAGAGAGAGTGAGTGAGTGAGAGAGGAGTGAGTGAGTGAGAGTGAGGGAGTTGAGAGAGGGAGAGGGGGTAGGGATTGAGAGACAAGGGAGAGACTCAAAAAAGAGAGAGGGAGGGAGTGGGAGAGAGATAAAGGGTATAAAGGTTAAGGGTAGAGGGTAGAGGGGAGAGAGATAGAATTAGGGTATAAGGGTAGAGGGAAGAGAGATAGAATCATGATATATAGGGTATAGAAAAAGAGAGATAAAATAAATCTATTAAAAAACCAACTTTCTCATAATGCGAGCAAATTTTGAAGAAGTAGAGATATGGCCATTTTAGGAAGAAGCGTTATAACGTGAGCACATTTTGTGTTGCACTAAAAATGGTAAAAAAACTCGATATACCCATGATCTCAAGGCCCACATTTTGCATATTCTCTTGGTTTTGTGTGTGCTTTTACAAAAAGTAGTTTTTTGATGATGTTGTGAAGTGTGCATGCATTGTTTTTCATATTCCACTACCTTTTTAATGATCTTTCTACCACCTTTGCATGAAATAGCATAGTTTTCACGTTGAAAGGCATATAATATCAATTCAATTTTGAATTCCATTGAAAAATGATATACAATTGAAGTTGGAGGGGAACAAGCTTTTGAAAAAGTCAAATTATTGAGGAGTTTGAAGAAAGAAGAAGCTAAGGCTACATAATTGGGTTGAACTCCTCCATTTGAAACTCTATTTTTTTAGGTATGTGAAGTCTTTACAAATTTTCTTTCATTCTATTATGGCTTGCTTTCATTTTTGTTATTTTGCATATTCCATGTTGATCATTGTTTGTTTTTCATTATAACCTTACGTTGTCAATGCAAATTTTAAATTACACAATTCTATACACTTTCCAATTACATTTTTAAACCACATCTCTTTGAGGCATTTCGTTATTTAACAATTGACTTACTTTGTGTATGCTTCCATATTTTGTATACACATATATATGACATATGTTTTAAGGAAGTAAAATAAAACATCATTTCTCAATCCTTTATTATGGAAGTGCATACCACTCTCCGAAGCTTTCATTGAGGTATTTTGTCAAAAAATTATACCAAGCAGCTCATTGCCTTGTCTATGCTACCAAATTTTCCATACATCTATCTAAAAAAATAGAATATACTCCTCCCACATTGATAAATCTTAGAAACTATTTTGGTTTTCATCTCTATTTCTAAATTTACCTCATCATTAAACCTACCTCGTCACTTTTATTTGTGATATATTTTAAAATTTTCCTTGATTAGTCTACCTACAAGGGATTATAACCCTTCTATCCACTGTTAGAAGACTCTTTATTGAAGGCTAAGTTAGCAACATGGGGAAAGGTGCAACCTATCTTGCAATCATGGCTCAAAATGGAAGCAAGAACAAGGAATTTGAATTGTGATGCAACTAGGAGAGGTCCTGCAACACAACTAAACACAAAAAATCAACCAACAACAACAATTCACAAGTCACAATTCTCAAAACTCTTCACTTTTCACCAAATCAGCACTCTTCCTTGTACCATTGCCAACTCATTCAATCAGGTATTTCTTCTCAATAAGATTATTTCAGACCAAGAATTGAACCATGTCAAGGACCCTTTATGGTACACAATCACATGCCATCAAACCACTATTGGTTACTTTGTAACAACATTCTCAAATTAGGCTTTCTACGCCAACTAGGCCTCAAATTAGGACACTTTAGCAAAGAAACTTATCTTGAAATTTTACCAAAACCTCCAAACACATGTGGGAAGCAATTTATATGTAGTAGGAGGTATTTTCCACAGTGTGTCAAATTTTGATATTGCTATCAGGATTCAACCGTGTAGTTTTTGAGTCAAACTCATTGACCCATGTTTCATGAGTAGTGGTTCACAAGAACCCATCTCTCATGATAATGAATGGTCCACTTATCACTCATTGCATCTAGGTGATGCTCACAGAGGTGAAGCACTGGGCCGTCCCAGGAGGTCACCCATCCCTATATTGCTCCAGCTCAAGCGCGCTTAACCACAGATTTTTCCCCAAGGTTAAGCCCACTTAGCTTGTAACCCCATTTGCAAAACCTTCAGCAAGTGTTGTGCCTTATGACTATAATGAATGGTTCATAAGGCACAACACTTGCTGAAGGTTTCGCAAATGGAGTTGCAAGCTAAGTGGGAAGGCACAACACTTGCTGAAGTTTTTGCAAATGGCGTTGCAAGCTAAGTGGGCTTAACCTTGGGGAAAACTCTGTGGTTAAGCGCGCTTGAGCTGGAGCAATACTAGGATGGGTGACCTCCCGGGACGGCCTAGTGCTTCATCTCTATGAGCATTGCCTAGATGCAATGAGTGCTAAGTGGACCATTCATTATCATGAGAGATGGGTTCTTGTGAACCACTACTCATGAAACATGGGTCAATGAGTTTGACTCAAAAACTACACGGTTGAATCCTGATAGCAATATCAAAATTTATATGTATTCAAACCAAATAATTCACAATTAGTTCTCAAAAATTCATCCACCAAGATGAAAAAACCAAAAACCCTCTTTTTAAGCCAAATAACCTAGGGCTTATTGGAAAACAAACTTCCCAACCTTATCAAAACATGCCACCACCTCAAACAGTTCTAAAATGGCCTACACAAACTCAATTCAGCAAGAAAAAATGCTTCCCTAAAGAAATACTCACTTTAGCATGTCAAAACCTCTCAAATTCACTTGGAAAACACCAAATTTCACTCTAGGGCTTCATGCCCAACTCAACTCTTGACCTCCCCTGCACACACTCAACATTCCCACACCTTTTTAGTGATGTTGCAGACCCATTCCTTGAGTTAGAGTTATAACAGTGAGAGGAATGGGTCAAAACACCATTTTAAATGACTTTCAAACTTTAAAACTATGTTCAAGCTAGTCTCAGAAATTGTTGACATGGTAGGGGTAGTGTATGCCTCATAGAAATGGGGTGTCACGGTGATTTATATGAGGCATATGCTGCCCCTACCTTCTCAACCCTACCACATTGACAAGCTAGTGAGCTAGATTGCAAATGCTCCACTAGCTTCCCAATGCAGTAGGGTTGAGAAGGTAGGGGCAGCATATGCCTCATAGAAATGGGGTTCCATGGTGATGTATATCACTGTGACACCCTATTTCTATGAGGCATACGTTGCCCCTAGGGTTGAGAAAGTAGGGGAAATGTATGTCTCATACAAATGGGGTGCCACAATGATGTATATCACTATGGCACCCCATTTTTATGAGGCATACGATGCCCCTACCTTCTCAACCTTATCGTATTGGCAAGCTAATGAGTGAGCTAGCTTGCCAATGCTCCACTAGCTTGCCAATGCGGTAGGGTTGAGAAGGTAGGGGAAGCATATGCATCATAGAAATGGGGTGCCTATATCACCGTAACACCCCATTTATATGAGGCATACACTACCCCTACCTTCTCAACCCTATCGCATTGGAAAGCTAGTGAGTGAGCTAGCTTGCCAATGCAGTAGGGTTGAGAAGGTAGGGGCAGTGTATGCCTCATAGAAATGGGGTGTCACGATGATATAGAAAATGTATACCTCATAGAAATGGGGTACCACGGTGATGTATATCACCATGTCATCCCATTTCTATGAGGCATATGCTGCCCCTACCTTCTCAACCCTACCTCATTGGCAAGCTAGTGAGTGAGCTAGCTCGCCAATGATCCATTGGGAATCAACTCAATTGGATAACTCTTCTCAATGAAACCTCATCAGACCATGAAATTAACCTTTTTAGGAACCCATTTGGAAAAAAATTTACATACTCAAAATCCACCTATGGTCACTTTAGACCAGAGCACTCAAATTTCACTTTTTCACCGTTTTAGGCTTCTAATTAGCCTTTTTCTCCAAAGAAACTATGCTTGAAACTCAATAAAACCCTATCAAACCTTGGAGAAGCAATTTAAATGTTTCAAAACCTCAAAACCCAAAATCAGATCTCAAACATACCATCATACAAAGGGTAATCCACAAAACCCTACTTTTTAGCCTAAACCCTAGGGGTTTATTGAAAAATGCCTCTCCCACTCTTTTGAAAACTTACCAACTATTCCAATAGGTATTGTTACACTTGCACATGCTCAAAAAATCATAACAAAATTATTCCCATTCATAAAACTCAAATTGACATACCAAAACCTTCAATTTCCAAGGAAAACTCAAATTTTACCTTTAGGGCTTCACACCCAATGCACTATCAAACTTCCCAATTTCATTTATTTGAATGGTAAAATACTTTAGCAACTAATATTCATCTCATTACCATTCTATAGGTAAAATTATCTACCATGCTAAAGCGAAGAAGGAATAAACTAACAGATGAAGAGTATGAAACCTTCAAAGCAAAGGAGAGAGAATGATTGAGCGCATATTGTGAAAATAAGAAATTGGGTACTATTGATGAAAACAAGCCAACTGAAGAGGAATCTCAACCATCAAAAGGAGAATATGATTTGGTAGCACAAAGGGTACGAATGTGAAAGCATCATGCTAAGATAGATTCAAATACCGTAGTTGGAGACACTCTCTACAAAAAGTGAATATGAAGGGACACCATTAAGCACAAGCGAATATGGAGGGACACTAGCTACCACAAGTGAATATGGAGGGACACCATCTATTGCAAGTGAATATGGTTGGAAACCATCCAACACATCTCAAGTTGAGAGTACATCATCACTTGTATTTGATGAAGAAGGTATGCCATCATCCCCATGAGAACCTCAAGGTATGTCTTCTACTCCATCTTTCCCACTTCAATTAAATATTGATGACATTCCTAATATTGAGATGTATCTACCTAGGAGAACACCACCTAGAATTTTGTGTAGAAAGAAAAAGTATTTGATTAATATTGATGAGGATATTTTGTAGCATATGGAAGGTAAGATTCTAGCATGCACTTGTAGAAGATATGCTGATAAGATTTGGAAATTCTACTTTGAAAGGCTAAATGAGACCGCAAGATGACAATTATTTGTTGAAATGATGCAGGGTATAAAGTATAGAGACATCATGAAGACTCTTAGGTTGAGAACATCAAATGCATCGAGTGAAAACACTATTGTGAAGAATCTAATGGATGCATATGAGAGTGTGGGTAAGACCTCATGCTCAAAGGATATTAATGTCACATGACTTGTCATTACATCGACTTTGGTAAGAATTCAAACTAAGAGAGTTCATATCATTAGAAAGATGAGTGAAAAAATGAGAATGAGTATAAATTTTTTATCAAAAGCCATTCAAAGGTGGCAAAGAATTGAGGGAATTGATTCAAATGAATTATGGGAATTCTCAGGGAGACTGCCACAAAAAGATAAAAAAGTTGTTGAAGCATTCATAACACTAATTGAAGAGTATTGGAAGAATAACACAAGGACATCTTTGAATCAAAGGGATGTGGTAAGAAGGAGAATTGGTAGTCGGAACCATGAGCCACATCCAAAGCATTTTTTGGATATGACTCAAACCCAATTTTTTCATAAATTTCAAATGGATTATCCTCAAATTAGTATTTGTCAAAGATTTTTTGAAATGATTAAAACTTTTTATGTCAAGATAAATCACACATGCACTACTTGTTGTTGTAGACTACATATTGAATTCTCTAACCATTATTATTTTTATCATTCTATATGTTGTGATTTGCATACTAACAATGTTTTGCAAGATTGTGGCATAGAATCCCCAGCAAAATCTTCAAGAGAGTTCTTATAAATTTTTTTATGTGAAATAGAGGATGGCCAAATATTCTACATGAAAACATGCTAGGATGGTTCATGTGAGCATTGCAGTGGCTTGTAGCGTATGCTAGCATGTCAATATATGGAAAGCATAGATGCGGTGGGACAAAAACTAGTAGAGTTCTAAAAGTATAAAACGGTGGCATATGCTACAAAATATGGGTCTCAAGAAAAAAGGTTTGATCTGGTTGTTTAGAGGATTTCAATGTGTTAGTTTATGTCAATGTTTCACAACAGTATAGTGTATGAGTATGCAAGGCATACCCATAGAGCCTGATGGCTGGACACATAGTTCAAGCTTTACAAGGATACCTTTCTAGTTGGAAACATAGTATCAGTGGTTGAATTTGAAGAGAATTACACTCTACAACCATAGTGTGAGGTGCAGTCACAGTATTACAACTCCACACATGTTTTGATATTTGTGCAAATAACATTTATTCATGTAGATGATAGTAGAAAGGACCAAAGGAAGGTATTGAGGGAGTATCACTTTTATATTAGTGATGATCACAAACATTCTCTAGAGTTTGTGCAAGGTTGCTTCCAGATGTTCTATAGTGATTTGGCTCAGAGGGGCATAGTATACAGTCAGCATATAATATGGTCAAATAACTATGCAGCATAGTTCAAGAACTCGCGCATGTTCTACTGGTTGAGCATGATGCATGCCATTACAGGTGTACAACATATGTGAAACTTTTGTGAGGTTGGGAATGGAAAGGGGGAGCCTGATGGTGTAGGAGAATGTGTGAAAAGAGAATTAGCATGAGAAGAGTTAAAGTATAAAACAGTGCAAAGTTGATAGATGCAAGATCAATTGTCGGGTGGTGTAATGCTTCGATGGGTCCAGATAATGAAGTTACATCTTTAGTTCGTAGGTATTTTTGGTTGATGGATGATACTAACATCGCAACATATGAGGATTTTTGTACACTAATAGGATCGAGTGAGCTACACTCTTTCCTTAGCTCAAATGTAGGTTCATGGAGTATTGATACACAAAATATGGCATGCTTTTGTTCTTCATGTACAATGCAAGCCTGGAATGATTGTGAGTCAGGAGAGTGGGTTGACAAATGGTTGACAAGTTATCTTAGCCCACTTCACACATATCACCCTCTGACGACATTGGTACTAACATAGATAGAATCGTTGGTCGACTTTGACCACATATTAGGTCATGTTCAACTAGGTAATATATCAGCTTGCTTAGTTTTTGAAATTCCATATTGTTATATTACTTTGTAGTGTATTCATAATGTTGACTAATTTTGAGAGATTTGCTACACATATCAATGTAGGGAAAGTTTATGTAGTTATTGCAGATGAAAACAACAAAGAGGGAGCAAAATATTACTTGTGTCATTGTGTTGAGGCCAAAAAGAAATTGGAGGCCCTAGTTATAGATGGAGAAAACATCAAATACCCTACAGGCTCTGTTGTTGTTATTGGAACGTGGCTTAGAAGGTACCCACATAAGTGTTAAACATTGGTTGTTTCAAGACTTTGACATGCATCATAAGATTCTTCATTACTCGAACCTTGTTGTGGCATCCAATGTTCATTTGACCAAATATGGGGGTAGACCTTTGAACAAGGTATTGTGGAAGGTTCGTGAGTCTGACCATGAAGCAATACTTGACACAATAAAGAACAAAGTAGACCTAGATGGTTTGTTGGATTAATTTGTAAGTATGCACATCGGTTCTTATTAATTTATACTTGTATGCATATTAATTTGTTTGATGGAAATTCTATCTTCTTTTACTTTTCCTATTTGTAAGTAACCTACTACAAATTGATTGGTGTCCCCTTGCAGAAAATGTAGATTTATGATCCATCCAAGAGAATGTCAACCAAAAAAGCAATACAACATCCATATTTTGCTGATCTTGACAAATCTCAATCATGATTTTAAGCCATTACAAAAGTGTGTACAAAGCTTGGTGAGGGAATTTCAAGTTATTCATTTGAAGTTAACCTTATCATGAGCAACTATGATGTAGACATTATAAGAGCATCTCAAATTTCAACTTACTCTATTCATGAGAGGTGTTGTGTCCAATAGGTATCCTGGAACTCACAGTGAAGATGTACGACTAGGAGTGACTAAGTTGAGAGACTGGCATGCCTATTTGTAAGTGCCTTCCATCTATTTTTATTTCATTTCCATTTTGGATGCTCTTTCTTTTTCTCTTTTACTTTACGTATTTGTAAGTAAACTACTAAAAATTGATTGGTCTCTCATTGCAGAAAATGCTGATTTATGAGCCATCAAAGAGAATCTCAGCCAAAAAAGCAATGCAACATCCTTATTTTGATGATCTTGAGAAATCTCAATTATGATTTGAAGCCATTATAAAAGATCGTGTGAATCTTAGAGAGGGAATCTCAAGTTACTCAATTGAATTTAACCTCATAATGAGCACCTATGATGTAGACATTTAAAGAGAATCTCAAATGTATGAGTGAAATTGTAAAATATCTATGAGAATGAAGTTCCTAAGGCATTGTAATGAGATTTACTTGTAATGAGATTTACTCAAATATTGTAATTTTGGAGTTCATGTTTGGTGCAGTAGCACCTTGTTTTGTAAATGCCTTCAATAGGAAAATTTGCAAAATTTGAATGTTGAAATGTAAACAATGTGAAAAAGGTCATGTGAAGGTCATACATAATGTATTCAAAGTCTCAAAGAGGTTATTAGTTAATTAGAGAAGTGATATTGCACAAAAGATGTCATTTGGTGTAAAAATACAAAACTTGCATTAGTTGCACAATTGCAAAATTAGTAAATAAAGGATGATGTTTTATGTATTTTTAGCAATTTTCTTCTTTTGTTTCAAGCTTGTGTAGATTGTATAACAACTTATACTTTGATTGTTGATTAGTTTTCAAATGTAAAAATTAAATTTGGAAACGTAAAATGTATGTAAACGGTCATGTGATACAGTCAATATGATGGTTTGTGGATTGATGCAATAGGGGGAGGATTGCAAAACACAAAGTCATAATTCCAATCTGCAGACACAACTGTCAGGCCATAAATTCCTCACAATTTCATCATTTCTTCAAAATCATTGTTTTCCCTTGTAGCACTGGGAATCAACTCAATCGGGTAACTTATCTCAATGACGCCTCATCAGTCCATGACATGAACCTCTTCAGGGACCCATTTGAACAAAATTTGACATGCTCAAAACCCACCTATGATCACTTCAAACCATAGCACTCAAATTTCACCTTTTCACCGTTTTAGGCTTCTAATTAGCCTCTTTTTACAAAGCAACTATACTTGAAACTTATCCAAACCATAACAAACCTTGGGGAAGCAATTTGAATGTGTCAAACCCTCCAAAATCACAATCAGACCTCTTACATACCATCGCACAAATGGTAATCTATAAAACCCTACTTTTTAGCCAAAACCCTTGGGGTTTATTGAAAAAGTCACTTCCCAATCTACCCAAAACACAAAACCTCTTCAAACAAGGTTGAATTGGTTTGCACAAGCTTAATCAAACATGAAATAATGCTGCCTTCTCACAAAACTCACTTTGGCCCACCAGAACCTCCACTTTTCATGAGGTAAACTCATATTTTTCACAATAGGGCATCAGACCCAATGCAATAGCAGACCTCTCCTTCAAAAAAAGCTTGAAACCACCTATTCACAACTAAAAAAATTCCATTCCACTAGTCACATTAGTCATAGGGGGTGGAATGGGAAAAAATTACATTTATGTAACTTTGAACACCCCAAAAATAGGGTTAACAGGGCAAATTAAGAAAATCTGAGATAAAACTCCACAAATTTAAAATAAGACTCAAAACTTCTAAAAATGTAAGTTAACACATGCTATAAGAGATTTACACAGTTTGTAAGTCAAAACACCCTTGTACGAGATCGTACAGGTCTGCCAAGAATGGAAAAATATAGAAAATCTAATAAAAAGTAGTGCTAATAAACTTTTATTGCTTCAAATATTCAAGATCCCCCTCTCATCAAGTCTTTACAATATATTTATAATTTTTCTACTTCAAACTAAACTTTCCCAATGGATCTAACTACCTTTTGAACTCCTTAACTGTTCATATTCCCTCAAAAAGAAACTTTACACTTTATTTCTTAACAATTTTGCCAAAAATGCAATTTTTGCAAATGTCAAGCCAAGTATCCCCAAAAACACCTAAAATGACTCAAAAAAGACTAAATACATAATAAAATGGTCTCTCAGACCTTATTTTAAATAAAATTCTTCAACAACCTACAATCTAGACCTTATGAACTCAAGTTGACAATTTTGCACCAATGGTGCTCCTGCACCATGGATCCTGGTAGATGCTCTTGCATCAGTAAGCAAGGGGTGTCAATCTTCACAAAACCTCAAATGAATGAGTTTCAAACAAAATTTCAACCAACAACTCTCCATCTTTTCAATTTTAACCCTTCACTCTGCCTTGTCTAGTAGGTTCACAAACCCTAGTTTTAGACCTTTTCTCACAAACTTCTCAAATAACTTCACAAAAAAATGACTGATCTAGATAGGAATTATTGAGTTACAACACATACTTCAAAATCAATAGTAACTGTCTTGGAACACGTGCATCAAAAATTACCTTCTTCGCTATCCTCATTAGGCTAACTAGGCCTAATTTACAAAGGAACATACCTTTAAACATTCAACAACCCCTTGAACTTGTTGGAGCATAAATTTTCATGTATCGAAACCCTCAAATATGCAATTTATCTTAGGAGAAACTCACTTCACCATGCCAAAACACAAAACCCTTATTTTATGCTAGTATGAGGAGGGTTTATTGAAAGGAATGGTTCCACACCTTACCAAAACATGCCACTACCTCAAACCTTCTTAAAATCACCTGGAAAAACTCAAAAGATAATCACCCAACCTCTACATGCAATATTTTATCAAACCCTAGGGTGAAACCTCATTTTTCATTCCCTTTTCCATCAAAATATACAGGGGCAGCAACACAAACCCCATAAAACTTATCCCATTTCACCAAATAATCACCCTAACATAAAAATGGGTTTCTAAATATGTATTAGGTCTGTGGAAACACAAAGATATTGAAAAAGAGAACATAATCACCCTGTGTGGAACTGTACAATTCAAGGAAACATCAAATTTCTAGTAAAAATATAAAAAATGCAAGGAAACAATGAATTTTATTGATCTTCTACTAAGTATATGGTAAATTTATACTAGGAATGGTACATTTACACTAGGCCTAGTCCTCTTTCACACCCAAACATGTGGAATCGCTCAGAGCTACGTTCAACCGACTTGATCCCTTAAGGGTCCAAAGTACAAAAGGGCAACAATCTTTGATGAGGTATTACTTGAAAACCATGAAACTTATGAAATATTCATTTGAGCCTACGAGATCATGTTGGGACCCTCTACAAAAATCTCTCTTAGTTTTTGCTATCTCAGAGTGGTTTTCCCATGGTGTCCAGTTTTCACTTGATGGAAAAAGAGTCAAATGCACAGTGAAAAGTTGCAAAGTGGTTCAACTTTTGTTCTTCAACTCGTGTGACCAAACAAACTATTCCAATGTGTCTGAATAGGTATGTTTATGCTAGGAATGGTCCTCTTTCACACCCAAAAAGTGTGAAATGCAAGCAGTGTAAAGTTGCAAAGTGGTGTAACTTTTTTTCTACAACTCGTGTGACCAAACAAACTGTTCCAATGCATCTGAATAGGTATGTTTACGCTAGGCATGGTCCTCTTTCACACCCAAACACGCGGAATCACTCTGAGCTACTTTCAACTGGACTGATTCCTTAAAAGTTCAAAGTGCAAAATGGCTGCAAACTTTAGCATGTTGTTACTTAGATATCGTGATGCTTAGAAAATTCTCATATAATCCTACAGGATTGCATTGGGCGCCTCTATAAAAACCTCTCTCAGTTTTGGCTATCTCAGAGTGGTTTTCCCGTGGTGGTGGATTTTCACTTGATAAAGTGTCAAATGCAAGTAGTGCAAAGTTGCAAAGTGGTCCAACTTTCATTCTACAACTCATGTGACCAAAAAAACTATTCCAAAACATCTAAATAGGTATGTTCACGATAGGCATGGTCCTCTTTCCCAACCAAACACATGGAATCACTATGAGCTATGTTCAACCAGATCGATCCCTTAAGGGTCCAAAGTGCAAAATGGTTGCAAACTTCAACATGATGTTACTCAGATACCATGATTCTTAGAAACTTCTCGTCTAATCCTATAGGATCATGTTGGGCCCCTCTACAAAAACCTCTCTTTTTTTTGCTATCTCGGAGTGGTTTTCCTGTGGCAGAAAATTTTCACTTGATGGAAAAAGTGTCAAATGCAAACAATGCAAAGTTGCAAAGTGGTTGAACTTTCATTCTGTAGCTGGTGTCAAATAGACTATTCCAACATGTCTAAATAGGCATTTTTATGCTAGGAATGGTCCTCTTTCACACTCAAACATGCAGAATTGCTCTGAGCTATGTTCAACTGGACAGATCCCTTAAGGGTCCAAAGTGCAAAAGGGAAGAAAATTTCAGTATGTTGTTACTCAGATACCGTGATGCTTAGAAACTTATTGTATGATCCTATAGGATCATGTTGGGCCCCTCTACAAAAACCTCTCATTTTTGGCTATCTTAGAGTGGTTTTCCTGTGGCGGTAGATTTTCACTTGATGAAAAAAGTGTTAAATGCAAGCAGTGCAAAGTTGCAAAGTGGTACAATTTTTTTTCTACAACTCATGTGACCAAATAGACTCTACCAATGTGTCGAATATGTATGTTTATGCTAGGAATGGTCCTCTTTCCCACCCAAACAGGTGGAATCGCTCTGAGCTATGTTCAACCAAACCAATCCCATAAGGGTTCAAAGTGCAAACGAGAAGCAAACTTTGACGGGATATTACTTAGAAACCGTGATACTTACGAAATCTCCATTTGAGTGTACAGGATCATGTTGGGCCTCTCTACAATAACCTCTCTCAATTTTTGTTGTCTCAGAGTCATTTTCTTGTGGTGTCCAATTTTTGCTTGATGGAAAAAGTGTCAAATTGGAGCAGCATAAAGTTGCAAAGTGGTGCAACTTTCATTTTCCAATTCATGTGACCAAATTAACTACTCCAACGCATCCCAATAGGTAATTTTACACTAGGTATGGTCCTATTTCATACCCAAACATGTTGAATTGATCTGAACTACGTTCAACCAGCTTGATCCCTTATGATGGCATGCAAAACAATCGAAAAGAGAAACATACACATGATGATTGAGAAGTCTGAGTATTCCACACAAAAAGAGTATGATCATTGGTGTAGAGTACCTTGTTCCTCCATTTGATAAAGAAGGTCTATTTCAATGGTTTTAGTCATTATAATGTCAAATAAGGCCATTATAGGCCATTTTGTAATCTTGCTTTTAGTTTTGAGTTAGTGTAGGGTCATTTGAGTCAATTATGTAAGTACGAATAAGAAAATAGCATTGGTAAAGGCATTGAAAGAGATTACTAATGTTGTCTCTAATAAAAATTTATAATTTAGGCCTTAAAAGCAAGGCTAGACGAGGTGAAAAGAAGAAATTTCTCGAGAATACGTTAGAATAGGTTGGAAATAGGATGAGGTTGTGGAGTTTGATGTATTAAAATGGTCTAGAAGGACAAGGGAGGTCAAAAGTATGTTATGGAATGATTCCCTAATTGGGAATAGAGGGGTTTTGAATGAAAAAAAGAGGTTTGAGGGAGTAAAAGTGGGTAAACTAAAGGGGTAGCATAATTTGTAAATGTTGCCCAATGGTGTTTTCCAATTGGAGGATTGATTGAGAGCATGTTACTTTGTTAAATAGACCTATTCAGGGGTCTAGGATTGTGTTAAGTCCATTTCTTTTTTTATTATAAATTATAACTTGCTTTATCCTGAGTCCATTTTGTATACAAGAAATAATATTGCAAAAATTTGACATATAAATCTTTCGACGTGTTTATATGGTGATGCATCAAGAACAAAACAATTAATTTTGCACTATCAAGATTATGTTGTGAAAATGTTTAAAGACTATTGAAGATAAATGTTTGTATGATAATGTGTCAATAAGTTAACTACTTCATCTACTTTGAATATTATGTTTTGTAAGTGTTGTGAAGATTATGTATTGTTTTCTTAATTGAGTTGTTTCAATAAAAGAATTAAATATATTGGAATCTTTTTATGAATCATTTCATGGAATACCAATTGAAAACACATTTTTTTATTTTAGATAAAGTTGTTTAGCATCAATCAATTAATATTCAAGACAAACCATGAAGGAAAAAAATGATCAATTATAGGGCTAACCAATTAATAAGTATACATGTGAATAAGGGAAGCACAAGTACTCAAAAATACATAAGCCTTGAAGTATACACATGAATACATAGTATACTCAAATTAATACAAAATATATGCATAAATATAAGGTATATGCATGAAAACACATAAGTCACAAAGTATACATTGGAACACACATAAGTTGTAAAGTATACACTTGAATACACTTAACTCATATCTATTGAACCATCAATTTAAAATGCAAATATGGATACCATCAATAAAAAATATTTGTATTAACCAAATAGCCATGTAGGCATACATCAATATATGTTGATATAAGTATGAAATATAGGTACAAAATAGCCATATAGGCTTATGAGAATGCCACATAGGCATACAATGTCAAATATATCCAATACAAAATATGTACAAAACTGCCATGTAGGCATACAACAAAGGGCTTTGGAATCAAAAGTCATTGCTCTTCATGCTTTGGAAATAAATTATTTCCCTTTGCTTGTCAATCGAATGATGATAGGTCTGTCAATCATTTGTACTACGCTCGAGGAGTGCTCCTGTTGCTCCTCCTAGTGTTTAGTTCATGGTGAAGTTAACTGTTACAATAAGAAGTAAAGACATTAATATATAGAAATTACATTATTAAAAATGATATATTTAACAAAATAATCACTTACCGCCATCTCATGATCTCTCTCCACGAGGGAAATATTCACATGCCCATGCTCAGGCATGCTCAAGCCCTGTATAAACCATCCAAATAGAAATTAAACTATGAATCAATAATGGTTTGATTTTTCACTAACTAACATCTATAACAAAAATGTAAATTGAAATTTACTAATTTGCCTCATACCTCCCCTATCAAAGCCATCGAGGATTGTATAGCAGATGAAACACTGATCTCCATTTCCCTCGTCACATTTAGAGGTGTTTCGGCTTGCAACAACTGAAAATAAAACAACAAATTATTCAATCACAAAAACTACAATAGCGATCCATGTCATGACTTATAATGTATGAGATAATGAACAAAATTTGGAGTACTTATTAAACTATATATTTTTTATTATCATGCTTACTATTTTTCCTATCCATATCTTTTTTGAAAGGATGTGTTTTTAGGCTTTTACCCATAGTAGCAAGCCAATGAACCATTTGATCAAATTATTTTGTAGACATGTACAATAAATGTGGTGGCATAGAGAAGGTAGTGAACTATTTGAAAAAATGCCTCAAAGAAATGGGGTCTCGTGGTGATGGAATGCAATTACAAACAAATGCACGTCATGGAATTCCATCACCATAAGACTGCATTTCTTTTAGGAATTTTTTCAGAAAGTTCATTTCCTTCTCTATGGTATTATTGCTTACTATTATGCTTTGATAGATATTTTTCCAAGCATCCATAGTTTGTTGGAAAGCACCTATTTTAGATTTTAGCCATAGCAACAAGGAAGTGAGTAGTTTGATAAAATGCTTTGGTACACATGTATGAAAAATGTGGTATCATAGAAAAGGTGGTGAGCTATTTGAAGAAATTCCTTGAAGAAATGTGGTCTCATGGTGATGGAATGGAATGAGACTGCATTTCTCTGAGGCATTTTTTCAAACTACTAACTACCTTGTCTATGCTATTGCTCACTATTATGCTTTGATAGATTTTTTCCAAGCATCCATAGTTTTTCATGTAGGTGCACCTTTGCAAGAACATTCTATAAGGAAATCAATGGAGCTCATCTAATAATAACTCCAAATAGTAGTGCCTTCAGTAACTTTAATTTTGATCAGCTCAAAGAAATGTATTACTATGTCCAAATGCGGAACAGACACAGTTTATTTCCCACGTCAATCCTTCTGAGAGAAACACAAGTAAATTCAATAGAAAGCAACAACATAGATGAAAGATACTACAAAAAACATAACACAAAGATTTTACGTGGGGAAAACCCTTTCGGGTAAAAAAACCCCACTCTCCAAAGTTCGAGCCATTGTATTATTCAGCAAAAGAAAGTTACAATACAGTTTTAGGCTCTTAGCCTTCTAGAAATTACATCTTGTTCATTCTGGATACAACTGGTAGCAAACTATCCCTGAGAGATCAACCAAAGCAATCATGATCATGAGAGATTCCAGCAGCTTAACTCTGCTTCTCAATTCTCTGCTTCGACCTCATGGTCTCGACCTTTCGGCTAGCCACTTGGTCCTATATCTATTGTTCTCTCTCTGTCTTCTCTATCTCATCGGCTCCGACTCTTCAGCTCTGATTTATCCAAAAATCCCAATGCATATATATATGCATTCATTCTCAATAGTCAGAAAGCAATCTCCAGCTTAGCATCATCATCATAACGAAGATGTTTCCACTTCCTCGTGTTTTAGTTTTCCAACTTCCACACAGAAATAGTTCAACAAATGGTTCACATCCTTCTTTCTCTGATTGGTCCACATCGTACAACGTAGGACAGTCTTCAAATGGTCAAGGGCATTCAACCTATGTTGTCATGTCAGTGAGACACTAACCGTGTCTCCTCGATGCCAACACAGCCAACATTCGATATCGCCAAGAGTCATCCCTATCGACAAGAGGTTACATCGAGTCTAGAGAGCTATCACTAAGACTTCGCCATGTCACCAAGACCTCACACCAAAGATCACAAAGTATTCTGAAGAGTTCATCAGTTAGCAAGACTATCGCTCTTTGCCCAGACATTACATTGAAGTCTTCAAGTCACATCGACCTTAGCATTCTCATTGGCGAGACAATTTCCATTCGATGAGACATCATACCGAAGTTCAAAGGTCATATCGATGTTAGCTTTTCCATCAGCAAGACAACCGCAGTTCACCAAGACTTCATACCGAAGTCTTCAAGTCATGCCGACGTGAGTATTCCATTTGGTGAGACAATCATCTTTCGCCAAGACATCACACCGAGCTCTTCATGTTATACTGAAACATTCTAGTTGGAAAGACTTATCACTTTTGCTAGGACTTCATACATAAGTCTTAAGTCATACCGAGAATTAGCATTTCTATCGATAAGACCTCAACAGTCGCCAAGACTTCATACCGAAGTCTTTGTGTTTCTCCAATGACTCCAATTGGCGAGACATCTCCTGGTCATGAAGACTTCATACCAAAGTCCTTGTTACCCTGAAGCCACTGTTCACTAAGAGTCACACCAAAGACATCTGATAATCAATAAGACATTTTTTTTTCGCTAGGACGTTACATCGAGCATTCATGTGTTACACCGAAGTTACACAACCATTGGTGAGACCATCGCAGTTCACCAAGATCTCACTTCGAGAAAACATGTCTTACTGAGTCGGCAAGACTTTTTTCTTTCGCTGAGACCTCACATTGAGCACCCATGTCTTACCAAGTCAGAAAGACATTTGACCTTTGCTAAGACATCACACCGAGACCTTTGTTCTACCTCGAGTGTATACCGTCGGTGAGACATTCCCCAGTCACCAAGAGATCTTCCCGAGAGTTCAAGTCATGTTGATGACTCCTGCTTATCAGTGAGACTTCTCCCAGTCGCCAAGACTTCTTGCCGAACCCTTATGTTACATTGAAGACTGCTTTAAGCAAGACTTCTCTTGTCGGTATGAGACATACCGAATGCCCAAGACTCTCCCCGAAGACTTCTTTCGCCATAGGTCTCCCCCACATTTGCTAGATGCCAACCTGTTATCCAGAGATCTCCACTCAGTAGAAGGTTACAGTGAACGCCACAAGTCATAGTGACAATATCAGTCAGCAAGACAAAAGCAAGGTCTTAGTGACATGAGTAAAACAAAAGATTACTAAACTGCCAGTTGGGCAGACAACAAGAATGTCATAGCGACCATGCTTTCTCAGAGGTTTCAGCCTGTGAGATTGAGGCAATAATTCCAACAATCTCCCACTTGACGAAGATCACATAGGAACCTCCAAAGCAACCAGAAAATAGGATCACACTAGCTCCACCAGTTCAGACCCCGCAGTACTCAAGACACCCAATCAACATGATTCAATAGATAACAGTCCATGAGACAATCTGCAACAAAGACCAGGCATCCAACTACAACTCACTGACGAACAAAGTAACCAATCACAGCCTTCCAGGAAACCACATATACCTCAAACATACTCTCATGCTCTATCAAGAATTCTGCTCCAACATCCAAGATGTCCACCATTCAAGCAACAATCCTGTCATCTTCCACATGTGGAAGAAAGATACATCGCCAAGGTGATAAAGCACCATTCCAATGAACACAAGAAAAAGATCCCAGTGACACCATCAACAAGATACTGCTACCACTTCACTATGCTCAAATGCTATACAGAAGCAATATCAACTTCAAAGCTTCAAACAGAACACAACCATGGAGTCCTCACAAGTATCACCACTAGTAAACTTCTATCAATCCATAACCAGCAAATACAAGTTCCAGTGTCAACTAGTCGAAGAAGACAAGACACATACATGAACTCCCACTTCCTGAGTACTCCAGATCTAAATGATCAAAGGCATCACAAGTCTACCAATACCAGCATATAGAAAATGTAACCCTGTAGTACCAAGGAAAAATCCACAATGATATGCACAACTTGCAACAACCTACCACAAGAAACATTTCTCTCACCACAAACCTTCACGGCCATAGAGAGAAACTCTGCACATCAGCTTCCTATAGAGCATCCTCCTACATACACTTCTAACAACTAGCTGTGACAAGAATGACCTTCTTCACATCCCAAAAGAAAAACCTTAACAAAATCCATTCGTTGAATCACCAAGATCAAACTGACTTTAAAAAACATGGATGTAAGCTTCTTAAAGAAGATCAAACTACTTCATTCCCCATTTCAGGAAATCAACCCATACAACATCTCCTACCAATTATCATCAGCAATAAGGAGATAAAACAAAACTGTACAACTTCCACTATGAATCCTCTAGAACCATTAGACAACAATTCAAGATCCATATCATGAAAGTGAACATAAAAATACATATGAAAAATATAATGGGCCAAATACCTTTCAGATAAACTACTGAGTAGACCAAGAGTGGGAACAAGAATACTCCCTTAAGATATACAAGTCATCATGACTAATCCCAGAGCAATCTACTCATAGGTCTCTTATTGAACTCATGTTCAACCAAGGTGTAGGCTTCTCAAAATTTCTACTAAAAAAATTTAACAAGAGTAACAAGCAACAACACTTCTCTCATAAGAGAAAAACAACCTCACCTTATTCTTCATGTATCCATGAGTACTAGTAGCCGATCATCTCATGCTAAACTTCAACTGTATTACTGCACTATCATGAAGTATTAAGAAAATAATCAAAGCACTCAATACACAAAGAATTACCAGACCACTGTCAAAGTTCCAATCATCTGAATCAGGAACTTTATCATGAAACCATGATCTACACATCCCCATAGGAGATGCCATGCTCCAAGTGACAAAGAAAATAGAATTAAAACCAACATCACTTGACAAGCACCACCAACACCTTAGCCAAAGACTCCAAGCATCCTCCATGGTTCCAAGATGTTACACATCTTCAAATAATGTCCATGCAAATGCGAAAGAACCCTTCTGTACCAACAGGATCAAAGAGCTCTGCCAAGAAACATCTGCACCACTAAAGAAGACCATTCACCACCATGTGACAAATCCACAGTCACTACTAGAGCTCCCATTGAAATGTGACACCCGAGCTCTCCAAGCATCATGACTACCTGGTACAGGTTCCCATAACTAACTATTTAGGTACTCAATAGTATCCATCCTCTCATCTCAAAGCACCACACCAATGCACAAGTGACCAAAGACAAGGCCAACTAACAAGTTTGCACCAATAATGAATCAACCTCATGGATATAGATAGTCCACTTCTGAGTTGTCTCATAGAAAAAATGTAGGTAAAGGCAGCCCACAACATTACACAACCCATAGATCCATTCAACAAAAACGTGCAAACCCATTATCACATTGGAAATTCAAAATTGAGATTTCAAAGAGAATAACCACATAGACAACATGACTGAAACATCAGATCATGCCAAATCTGATTTTCCAATCATGTCCACAATGAGCACCATAATCAAGGAACCCACAAGCACCACCATAGGAATGTTGAGTGACAAGTCACGTACAAACACTCCCATGCAGAGAATAAATCATACCTTCTCAAGCCATGCACCAAGCATGCATGTAGAACTGCAACTTTCTCATCCAACAACACCCCAAAAGGCCAGTGTCTAGACAATAGCTTAACAACAACTCCACATGGTCACAAGTTTTGCTTAATTGTGTAAAACCTGCAAAACCACAGAGCCATGTAAGTACAAATCATCCTTAGAAAGAAAACAAAAGTTCAAGAGAATCTAGGCCCCTTTCAGACCAACTCTAAAACCACCACCATGTACATGCATCCGAGAAAGAGAGAAAGGCTATTTCAGAAGCTTGCAAATCATCTAATGATTAACTCCATAGCCTTCAAGCATTCAAGGTTAATAGGAAACAGTGCCTTCCAACACCAGGAACCACCACCTAGCATAATCACTCTCTTCCATGACTAAGAAACAACCTAGGCTTCTCCATATCACCCAGGAGCTTGACACACAAATGCCCAATATGAAAGCTTTACTACTACACAGCCATAGAGCAAAGAAATCCACCTCATACTCAAAGATTATATCGCTACCAGCCAGGAGATAGAGATCACAACATGAGCAACTCGCTTTTCCATCTTGACCATCCTTAAACCTGCATGTTGTCTCAGAATACCACAAGGCTTCCACTCATCAAAGAATCAATACATTAGTCCATTCCTCCAGATTTCTTCCAACCTAATAAGCTAAGAAATCTTCATAGGAGAAATATCCAAAACCAACAACTAGAAGAAGGCTCTAATACCACTTGTAAGGAAATCAATGGAGCTCATCTAATGATAACTCCAAACAATAGTGCCTTTGGTAAATTTAATTTCGATCAGCTCAAAGACTCGTACTACTATGTCCAAATGCGGAACAAACACAGTTTATTTCCCACATCAATCCTTTTGAGAGAAACACAAGTAAATTCAACAGCAAGCAACAACATAGATGAAAGATACTACAGAAAATAGAACACAAAGATTTTACGTGGGGAAAACCCTTTCAGGTAAAAAAACCCCACTCTCCAAAGTTCAAGCCATTGTATTATTCAACAACAAAAAGTTACAATACAGTTTCAGGCTCTTAGCCTTTCATAAATTACATCTTGTTCATTCTAGATACAACTGGTAGCAAACCATCCCTAAGAGATCAACCAAAGCAATCATGATCACAAGAGATTCCAATAGCTTAACTTTGCCTCTCAATCCTCTGCTTTGACCTCATGGCCTTGACCTTTCGGCCAGCCACTCGGTCCTATCTCTATAGTTCTCTCTCTGTCTTCTCTATCTCATCGGCTACGGATCTTCAGCTCTAATTTATCCAGAACATCCAATGAATATATATATGCATTCATTCTCAACAGTCAGAAAGCAATCTCCAACTCAGCATCATCATCATAACAAAGATGTTTCCACTTCCTTGTGTTTTAGTTTTCCAACTTCCACACAGAAATGGTTCAGCAAACGGTTCACATCTTGCTTTCTCTGATTGGTCCATATCGTACCATGTAGGACAGTCTTCAAATGGTCAAGGGCGTTCAACCTATGTTGTCATGTCATTGAGACACTAACCGTGTCTCCCCGATGCCAACACAGCCAGCATTCGATATCACCAAGAGTTATCCCTATCGACAAGAGGTTACATTGAGTCCAAAGAGCTATCTCTAAGACTTTGGCATGTCGCCAAGACCACACACCGAAGATCACAAGGTATTCTGAAGAGTTCATCAGTTGGCAAGACTATCGCTCTTCGCCTAGACATTACACCGAAGTCTTCAAGTCACATCGACCTCAACATTCTCATCGGCAAGACAATCACCATTCAATGAGACATCATACTGATGTTCAAAGGTCATATCGATGTTAGCTTTTTCATTGGCAAGACAACCGTAGTTCGCCAAGACTTCATTCCAAAGTCTTCAAGTCATGCCGACATGAGTATTCCATTCAGTGAGACAATCGTCTTTCGCCAAGACATCAGACCAAGCTCTTCATGTTATACTAAAACATCCCAGTCAGCAAGACTTATCGCTTTCACTAGGACTTCATACCGAAGTCTTAAGTCATACCGAGCGTTAGCATTTCTATTGACAAGACCTAAACAGTCGCCAAGACTTCATATCGAAGTCTTTGTGTTTCTTTGATGACTCCAATCAGTGAGACATCTTCTGGTCGCCAAGACTTCATACCGTAGTCCTCCTTGTTACCCCGAAGCCACTGTTGGCCAAGAGTCACACCGAAGACATCTGATAATCGGCAAGACATTTGTCTTTCGCCAAGCCGTTACACCGAGCCTTCATGTGTTACACTGAAGTTACATAGCCATCGGTGAGACCTTCACAGTTCGCCAAGACCTCACTCCAAGCAAACATGTCTTACCAAGTTGGCAAGAGTTTTATCTTTCGCTGAGACCTCACATCGAGCACCCATGTCTTATAAAGTCGGCAAGACTTTTGACCTTCACCAAGACATCACACTGAGACCTTTGTACTACCCTGAGTGTATACCATCAGTCAGACATTCCCCAGTCGCCAAGAGATCTTCTCGAGAGTTCAAGTCATGCCGATGACTCTTGCTTATCAGTGAGACTTCTCCCAGTCGCCAAGACTTCTTGCCGAACCCTTATGTTACACCAAATACTTCTTTCGGCGATACTTCTCTTGTTGGTATGAGACATATCGGACACCCAAGACTCTCCCTGACATCCACGAGATGCCAACCCATCGGCCAGAGATCTCCACTCGGTAGAAGGTTACAGAAAATGCCACAAGCCACAGCGATAAAATTAGTCAGCAAGACAGAAGCAAGGTCTCAGCGACATGAGAAAAACACAAGATTACTAAACTGCTAGTTAGCCAGACAACAAGAATGTCACAGTGACCATGCTTTCTTAGAGGTTTCAGCCTGTGAGATTGAGGCAATTATTCCAACACATTCCTCCATGACAAGCAAAAATTAAAAAGTGAACTATTTGAAAAGATGCTGAGCAGTAAAAAGTAGTCTCATGGAATGCCATGACAAGCGAATGCAATTGGAAGCTACTCCTAGACTTATTACAAATGTTATGTGAATTAATTTCATCACTGCTTATGTTGACTTTCTAAGCAACTATATTGTACTTGAAATTTTGTCATCTATCAACATCTAGTTATTGGTTATGGAATGTGAAATAATGATTTGAGTTTGAATGATTTGCAATGCAATGTAATCAATGATATGAATATAAACTACACAAATCTATTAAGTACAATTCGTTAGTTAAACTCTTTATTCTATTACCTGCATGTAGGTTTGAATAAATCTAGTGGCACTGGGAGGTGTTCCCTCAAAACCTCCAATATTAGCCTATTGAACATCCAAAATCACATATTAAAATACCATTCATAAAAAAATTACTATTAACATATAGTAAATTTATAATTGTTTACTAGTTACATACCCCACCAATAGGTGTACTGTATAAATAAGTAGGTGGAGGGCCAGTGTATCCAGTCTCAACATTGTGAGCCTGTAATTTTATTAAAATCATAAAACTAAATTAGTTAATCTTGCATTTCAAAATCAAAATTTAATAAATTAAATTAAATGAACATGCTAACTTTTACCTAACTATCAATTCCATATGCCTCATGCAAAATGTCAGCTTCCCTCTCCATCTCCAAAGCTGCAGATGGATCCTACGTAATAGCCTCCTGAGTGTTGGTGGGATCATATGAACAAGTCGCCCTGCAATATTGACACACATGGGTTCGAAGGCCACCACTCGAAGACTCCCCTAGGTGGTGCTATAGAATAGGGCTGGTATAATGGATGACACTCTGGGTCAAAGTGTTGATCACCTACAATGTATCTACGTCGAAACTCTCCTTTGCGATGGAAGGCATAACAACATGCTCATGAGGTAGCCTAGTGAGAGTTCGTCTCCCTTGCCATGTAGGATTTGACTGTGCACTGGGTCTATCCTGAGCTGACCCCCCACCTCTCCCCTAGAAGTCCCTCATATCAAAATAACTTGAGATTTTGTTCAATATAAACTCACTATATAGTTTTCTAAGGAAATACTGTGCGACTTCACAATTGTTGCATGGTGGGCAATCAAAGACCATGTACCACCTATCATAAAAATAGTTCCTAATTTGTTGGTGGTCGCACAAATGAATAGGAAACCTCTTTGCATTGAGGGTAAGATTTTGATTTGTGTGTGGGTCAGTGAATAATGAGCACAAATCACCTTTTGTAATTTTTAAATCCTTTACATCTTTATATGATAGTTTATCTGCATAATAAGCCCTAGCCACCTGCCTCCTATCTTGCCATCTAGTTCTTTGTTTGCTAATTGAATCTACATTTTTTAACATATCTTTTAATGAACTTGCTTGGGTCATTATATCTACTGTTGAACCATTTGGATCACTCAACCTACTAATTAAATCCTCAATTTTCTTTTTGTTGTTCTCAATTTCACTCATTAAATTTTGTTGAGTGCTAGGAGGGTGTTGAGTGATTGGTGGAGGAGGTTGTTGTTGTGGTTGATTTTGTTCTTGAGGATTTGGTTGATCTTCTTGTTGAGGACTTTGATGGTTTTTAGGTTGATTTACATCTCCTAAAAATTCAAAAAAAAAAATATTAAATAAAACCTAAAACTAACAAATTCAACCTAAAATTAACAAATTCAAAACAAAAGGAAAACAATCCTTACCTCTCACACCTCCTTGTCATCGTGGAGCCATCCTTGCAAAAAAATAGCAACCGTTGGTGAAGATTTTTGTGCAATGACTCCTCCTAGAACGCGAGCACAAAAAATGGGGATTTTAGTCACGGACACAACAAAAAACACAGTCAAAATGCAGAATGAATGAGTTTCACTTTTTTTTTTCTTTTAACATGTCATAACGTGAGCGCATTATAACACGCTCGCATTATGGGATTGTTGTGGCCAAGCCTCAGGCTCGGCCCACGAAGCCATAACATGAGTGTGTTATGAATTTTTGAAATTTTTTTTTGAAAGTGGCCACAAATTGGCTACCCATCTCCATGCACCCGCCCATGTGTAGATATTAATCATGTGATACAAAAATATGCATGCACACAAAGAAATCACATAACACCAGATATATGTGGAAAACCCAATATGGGAAAAACCACAATGACAAAGCCTACTTGAGTCTACTACTCAAATCTAGGGTCACAATCCAAATCTTTGTTACAATGCTTTTAGGGATATAACCCAAGGATATATCAACTACCTAATTTAGAAGCAACCACTTCAAGGATGCAACAAAACCCTAATTTATAAGCCACAACTTCAAGGAGACTACAATCCCTTGTTTTGAGCCACAACTAAGTATAATAAGAACAATCTCAAATATGCATAGAATTGGTTCTACAAAACCTGAGATGCATCAATACATAAAATACATTGTTGCACTTACTGCAACTTACTTTATGCTACAAAAGCTACACGCTCAACAACACGCCTCTGCTCTGCACTCTCCTCTGCACATAGAACAATCACTATTCTATCTTGCTGCTTTGCTCTTCTTTCCCTTTCTACAGTGTCTCATACATTTTCACTATACACTCTCTTCTCTCTTTGCCTCTACTACATGCATAGTGAAGATAATTTTGTTCAACACCTTGTGCACTTGCCGACCTCACACACATATAATGGATGCAACTACTTCAACTATTCTTAGATTGTCTTCATTTTGTTTAACTCCACCGATCTCCAATCTCAATCATGAGATTCTCACCACCATTCAAATCTTCTCAAATCTTCTGTTAGGGTTTCATTAGCTTGCAAACTTCACCAACAAGCTACCTTTTCCTCAAGCCACACAAAAATGTGCAAATCATCATTAATTCATCTAATAGGGTCTATCAGATATCTTCATTTTCAATCTACCTTTGCATCGAGATGATTCCACATTTAATTCAATTATAGAGAATTTTCCTCATTCTCTCTATGAAACCCTAAAATTTTGATTATGCATTCAATGCATTCTTCTATTCATCTAATCTAATTTGATCTCAATCACCTGTTAGGGTTTACCACATATCTTGCTCTAAACCATACTTGTGCATCAATCCTCACAACATTAAATTTTTTCTTAGAAGGTTTGCTAGGAATAACAACCTATGAAACCCTAGAATCATATATGTATTAAATGTTTTCTCCTATTCAATCGATCTAATTCGATCTTGATCATGTTTGCAATCTATTCCACTACCTTGAAGATCAAATCTTCATTTAATTGGTCGCTTTGTGTAGCTATACCAATTAACTCCTTCCTTTGTGTCAATTACCAGAAGGAACCCCCTTTCACACAGAGTTAGCCATTTTAGATTTCTTCATTCAAATATAGGCCATCAATCTACTTCACACCATGATCCATTGGATCTCATTCATCATCATATCTTTAAACTGTTCCATCAAATCAAATACCTTTAACCATGCGTTGTTGATCTCCACCGACTGATGATCACTGTTGGATCAATCACATTTTTATCTCAAATTTTGATCATATAACCATTACGATCACATCTAGTGCATTGCAATAACCTTAAATCATGATTTTCAAATCAACCTTCTTCAAATCCTTCCATCTTAACTGATGGATCTTTTTCCTTTTGATCTTCGTTGCTAGTCTCCCTCATACATCACTTGCCATATGTGGGGTCCACCATTCTAGCTCACTACCACACAATTCACAACAAGGATGTGAGTTGCATGATCATCCAATCGATAATCACCATCTGCTTATACATGTCACACTTTGGTCCCACAATCAGCATCACACTCCTATTAGCCAATTGCTAAAAATATAGATCTCAGAACCTCATGTCAGAGGTTAAGAAGTTTTAAAAACCCATGACTCATCAACAAAAAAGATAGCCTATGAAAGTCCTTTCAAAATGAATAAGTCCCTTTGATGAAAACAACAACACCCAATACATCATTCCAATGTGGGGTCCACATGTTGTCGTCACATATCCACATCATCGTGATGTCACAACTCTGTAATTTACAACAATGATGTGTATTACCATTTACTCAATCCCATCATGCCATATGTTTGGATCGTCATTATGGTTGGTTCCCACATGGAGTGCTTCCTTACTCCTTATCGCTCCATCGCTTAGTCACCAAAAATATTAACTTAAGAACCTCTTTGTTGGAGGTTGTGAACTTTTGAAAACCTATGACATGTCAATAACAGAGAGATCCTTCTTCCTTCCTTCACACCATTAGCTAAGTCACTAAGTCGGGAGGTTATGAAACTTGAGAACCCCACAACATAGGTTAGGAAAACTTGGAACTCCATGACTCCATTCACTTTTTCTAAACTGATGGTCATGTATTTCCTTAAAGCTCTAGGTAGAGGGGTCAATCACCCTCACAACTATAAAGACATAAGTTGAAACTAATGCAATAGACAACCACTAATACTAGGTCAACATAAAAATAGAACATTTTTAGGATGCCATGATTGCAACTCTAGGGTTTAATTAGTGAACCCTAATTTTCTCCGTGAGAAAAAAAAATCATTTTTGGACATGTTATACATCCTCTGGCCCTACACAATACCTTTCTAGAAAGCTCTCAAAAAACCCATCACGAATCTGCCACTCAACTCACCATCAGGACCATTACTCTCTTATCCATATTCTCTCATTATGCCAACAAACTCCTTTGCCCAATTTTCCCTTTTTACATTAATGACAACTATATGCACTTTAGCACAGGATCAACACACTCCTCCTTTGATCCCCTTTTGACATCAATGACAACATATTCCAACAATCTCCCCCTTTGTCATTGATGGACAAACTTAAATGCTCAATGATACCAATTAATCAATTCATCATTTGTACCTATATCATCTTTACTTTCTCCTTCTATTGTTGCTTCCTCTAATGCTCCTCTTTGAGAATTTGTACGACTTTCTCTCTCTTGCTTAGATACTTGAGCATTTACATACTTTCTCCCCCTTTGACATCAATGGAAAAGGGATCACCCCTCTTGAAATTATTCTTCACCATTGACAAGTAGTGCAAAGGGTCTAGCTATATTCTAATATCCTCCTTAGACATACCTTCTCCTTTGCCCATCCTTTTTCTTGTTCACTATCTCAGGTCACCATACTACTCCAGCCTTCACTTCTTCTTAGCATGGCAAAGGGACTTAGCTCCCCCTTTGACTGATACCAATTGAAAACATTTTTTTTATACTAATTATTGCATTCGACCTTTTTACTACAATGGAAATACCATATGCTTCAACTACTCTATATCAATAAAAAAATATTTGATGCCAATTGAAGTGCCATTACATACTTAGCACCAATCAGTTCTGATATCAATTATAGATATTATGATTCATGCTCTATGCCAATTGAATCATATACTTGACACCAATTGATGAAATCATGTCCTAATACCAATTATCATTCTGATACCAATTGTGAATGTGTTCACTTTATGCTATGTATGAATTGATATCCTAGACTACACTATATCAAGTATAACATTGATTTGATACCTAAAGCAACTCCCCCTTAGAGCTTGCTCCATAATCTTCTATTGGTCTACTCACACATTTGCTTTAATCCAAGTTCTGTATTTCATTTGTACCAACTAAATTGATCATACAATTGATCTTCTAACTAAAGCACCTCCCCTTGAGATCATGCAACATTTTCTTCTCAGCAAACTTGACCATTTGCTTCCTTTTGGGCTCTGTACCAACTAGACTATTCTGAACAAGTTTATAATGGTTTGATACCAATTTCAAAACAATATACACATAATAGTTTCCTCTTAGCCATAACTCTTCCTCTTGTAGGAAAGAAGCATTTCTCTTGAGAGAGCATCTCCATCACCTTTTCTTCAATAACTAATACCAATGGTTGATATCAATTTTTGCAGCAAACTCTCCACCATCTGCTAATTTTCCTACAACAATGTTGAATCTAGACCACCACCATATTGAACATCATCAAATTGAAGAATATTTACACCTTTGGGACAGTCATTGGAATTAGTGTTAAAGAAGCTTCTTGCAATCAAGGTTATAACATTACCAGAAGCAATAGATTGGGAACCAAGAGTTAAACCTTTGTGGTGGAATGATGCATATTATTGTGACTTTCACAAAAAACAAAGGACACAAGACAAATGATTGCATGTAACTGAAACATTTGGTACAATATTTGATTGATAGAAAGGAAATATTTGTAGAAGGACCCCAAAAAAATGTTGATCATGGAGCATTCAAGAATCCTTTACCAAACTACGAAAAAGGGGAGTCATCTTCATTAAACGCCAAAGGGAAAAACATGAACTATGTTTATGATTCTACCATTCATTATATTGAAGTATTTGAATATCAAACCAATGATATCAAAATCAAGGGCTAAAAAGACATTATTGCAGCTGATAATTCAATTAATGACATCACAATTAAGCATGAACAAAGCATTTTTACAACTTAAACTCATCTTCATGACATTAACACCAAATCCCATCAAATTAATGACATAATACCAATAAATTTGATCACAAGCATGGCTGTAAATGATAGTCAGATTAATGTCACTAAAATTAGAGAAAAACAAGATCACCAACCAATTAATGCAAGCACGAGAGGGTAAGCAAAAGTAATATTGAAAGGAGCTACATCTAAAACACCCACTACTACCCCTGCAACTCAATACAACATAGTTGATCAATTATAGAAAATCCCAGCTCAAATATCAATATTGGAACTCCTCAAAATTTCACTAGCTCACAAAGAAATTCTAGAACAAGCTCTAGTAGCCACCACAGTGACAAATAATTTGGAAGTTTTCCAATTCCAAGCTATGGTGGGACACTTGACTGCACCTGATTGCCTATCATTTTCTGAAAATGATTATGTATCACTTACCCACCCACATAATGCTGCTCTCCACATTAAGGTTTTAATTCACAAACACCAGGCCAAACGTGTTCTAATAGATGGTGGAGCTAGCCTAAATATCTATACTTTAAAACTTATACATGCACTTGGATATACTAAAAATGCTATTGATGGTAGAAGAAGAATCACGATAAAAGCTTATGATGATGAAGAGAGATCTTCCCAAGGATTAATTGTGCTACCAATTCAAGTGGGACTGATTGTAAAAGATATAATCTGCCAAGTGTTAGACAAGGAGTTGACATACAATATACTCTTGGGACGTCGTTGGATTCATGAGATGCAAGCAGTGCGATCAATGTACAATCAATGTTTGAAATTTCCCTATAATGGGAAAGAAATCACCATTTCAGCTAACTCCAACAATCTTCAATATTGCAACACACTCAAATCAGTCCAAGATACTTTTGTGCCACATAATAGGGAAGCTCCAACTCCTAGTTCATCCAACAATGAAAGACAATTAAATTCCTTGTCAAAATGGCTTGAGAAAAAGGACCAATCAAAGGATAAGGGTATCAATGATTCTACTCCATCTAGTAGTGAAATTCCATCAAATTCTTTCTCAAATCAACTTGAGGAAAAGGTTCAGTCAAAAGACAAAGGTATCAATGATTCTACTCCATCAAACAATGAAAGACAACTAAATTCCTTATTAGATAGTTTGAAAAGATCCAATTGAAAGACAAAGGCCTGGGGGAATATTCAATTGAGCAATCATTATGTCTTTCATATTTTCTAACTTCTCCTAAATCCTATGGGAAGCCATCCACATCGAGACAACAATCGTCACAACCAACCATGATCTTTGATAGTAAGTTTGTAAAAGTAGACACTTTAGTGGATGAATCTGAACAGAAGGATGTTTTAATTTGGTTATACAAAGATGAAGAACAATCACAAGAATCAAATTCAAATGTACAAATAGAGCAGTATGGAAAAGGGAAAACAATCTTAGAGAAGATGGGATATGATGGAAAGGGTCTTGTTGGTAAAAGAAAAGAAGGTATCATAGAACCAATTTATCCCATCACAATGAATTCCAAGGATAAAACAGGGCTAGGATATAGAGAAGAATCAGAAGAAGAAACCAAGTAGCAGATTGTTGAGTGAATCCTCCAATTACGAGATAGTTCTGAAATGGATTCCAATGAGTATGAATGGGATTCCCTCTCTGAAGAATCTTGTCATGACAAAGAAATTGATGTGATACAAAGGTATGCACCAACACATATGGAGGGAGAAATACCAAGTTCTAGATGTCTTGAATTTGGATCACAACATGTTGATGACTCTAGCGAAGACAATCAGACTTTGAGTGAGATAGACCCTTCAAAAGAGAGTAACATCATAGACCTTGATATTTCTATTGAACACTTTGATGATGTTGCCATCATTACACTCACCCATTTTGAACTTAGCCAATATGACGTTTTCTTGCCATTGGTGCACCCCAAACTAATTGAATGGGACCAAACTAAGCTATTTGACATCCCCATCTTTCCCAACAATGATGCCATTGTGAACTTCCTTTGTTTTGACAATCCTAAAACATGTTCTACCAGTGAATCTCATAATGAAGCTTTAGACAATGGGAGTGTCAAATCTTCTAGCTACAAAATGAATATAAAAAATAGATCTAATGGTGAAAACCACTTAATGGAAATATTAGATTAAGACAAAGTAAAAATAAAGAGCGCATCTAATAGTGAAAACCTCTCTAAGGCACTGAAAGATGGGAGATTTGACACTCTTCCTGAACACTATCATGAGAAAACTTCAGTGCTGGTTGAACCCATATAATCCATCAACATTGGCATAGCTGAAAGAGTGAAGACCCTACATCTAGTAGCATCCATGATAGAGGAAGAAAAACCAAGCTTCACTAAATTCTTTGAAGAGAGACAAGTCAACTTTTCTTGGTCCTACACTAACATGCTAGGTATAGATCCAGATCTTATCATGCACTACTTATCACTACCACCTAGATTTAAGCCAGTGAAGCAAAAATTGAGAAAAATGCATTTGCACATTGCCCTATTGATGAACGTTGAATTCAAGAAACTACTAGATATAGGATTTATCTGTCCAATTGATTATGTTGAATGGATCTCCAAAATTGTACCAATTTTAAAACCTGACCACAACATCATGATATGTACAGATTTTAGAGACCTTAATAGGGCTTGTCTGAAAGATGATTTTCCTTTGCCTAATATTGACATCATCCTGGATTTGACAGTGGTTCATGCAATTCTATCACTTATGGATGGATTTTTAGGTTACAACTAGATAAAAATAACACCAGAAGATCAAGAAAAAACTGCTTTCACATGCCTGTGGGGTACTTTATGTTAGAACATCATGCTTTTTAGGTTGAAGAATGTTGGGGTTACTTATCAATGCGCGATGACCACTATCTTTCATGACATGATGCACACCTTTATGGAGGATTACATTGGTGAATTTTTGGAAAAATCATTCACTAGAGCAGGACATCTATAAATACTAGACAAAATCTTTACCAAGTTGGATAAATTCAATGTGAGGTTAAACCCCAAGAAATGTGTATTTGGCATGACATCAGCTAAAATTTTGGGATATATCATATCAAATAAAGGCATTGAAGTGGATCCTATGAAATTCAAGCCATCATGGAGATTCCTCCTTCCAAAAATATGAGCCAACTCAGATCTCTACAAGGAAAATTCCAATCGATTAGAAGGTGCATTGGACAACTGGCAAATAAAACTCATCCTTTTAATCACTTGCTACGCAAGAACATTTCTTTCAAATGGGATGAAAAATGTGAAGCAACTTTTAACCAACTAAAACAGTATCTAATGTCACCTCCCATAGTAGTATTGCCAACTAAAGGAAAACAATTATTACTCTACATAGCAATGACAAAGGTCTCTTAGGGTGCTCTATTGGCAAAAAGAAGATTCTATGGGAAAAGAAAGGGCTATTTATTACATCAGCAGAACCTTGAATGGCCACGAAATCAACTACACATTTATTGAAAAAGCTTGTCTAGTGGTAGTATTTTCTACTCAACAACTAAGACACTACATGTTAACCCACACCATCAAAATCATAGCAAAAATTGATCCATTGAAGTATCTACTGAGCAAAGCGGCCTTGACAAGAAGACTAGCCAAATGGGTAATGATATTGAGCGAGTTTGATATCAAGTATGTGGATAGGAAAGCAATCAAAGGCCAAGAAATAGCAAATAAATTAGCTGAAGCGCCACTACAAGCTGATCATCTAATGAGCATTGAGTTTCTAGATGCAAATGTCCTTGCAGTGTCAACACAATAGTGGATCTTATACTTTGATGGATCTTACATGCAACAAGGATTAGGTGCAAGAATCTTATTTGTCACACCTCAAAGACACACCATTCCAAAGTCCTACAGGTTAATGTTTCCTTGTACTAACAACACAACTAAGTATGAAGCATTGATCATTGGTATTAAGACAACTATAGAGTGGAAAATCAAAGAGTTGCAAGTCTACGGAGATTCTCAATTGACCATAAATCAGGTGAATGACGACTACTAGACAAAAGAGGAAAAATTGATGTTGTATAAAAGAATGGTGGATGATTTCAAGAAGTACTTTGTGGAGATAAAATTTGAATAGATTCCAAGAGGGGATAACAAAGTTGTTGATTCTATGGTGACAATTTCCTCTCTTCTACAAATACCTAAGAGACGAGCCTGTTATGAGTTCATGGTGGAACAATTGTTTAACCCTCCCTATGATAACCCTGAATCCCAAGTCATATACCATCTAGTTAAGGCCGAACCTTCTATTTATGGGAAGATATACACCTATCTAAGAGACAACACCCTATCCCAAGATCTATCTCGAAACCGGAAACATAACTTCATTAGACAAGCAGCTTGACATACCTTGATAGCTAATGTACTTTACCAATGAGGTCTAGATGGTACTCTCCTTCGGTGTCTAGAACGTAACAAAGCTAAAACTACTTTACGCAAGGTTCATGAAGGTATCTGTGGAACTCATTCAAGTGGACTAACTCTCACTAGTAAACTCCTATGCTTGGGGTATTATAGAAGAATATGGAAAAGGAGTCTTTTCAATTTGTCAAGAAGTGCAAAAAATGTCAAATCCATGGAAACCTGATACATGTACCAGCATAGAAACCACAACCGTTTGCATGAACACAACCTTTCTACTAATGGGGATTGGACCTTGTAGGAAAAATTCGTCCACCTTCATCAAATGGACATAAATTCATCATCATAGCCATAGAGTATTTTACAAAGTGGATTGAAGTTGTTCCCTTAACCACAATCATAGAGAAATAAAATGCATCCTTCATCCTGAATTACATATGAATCTGTCGCTATGGAATTCCTTAGTCCATTGTCACTAAAAATGGTAGACCTTTCAAGAATCAAGACGTCCAAGAAATTTGTGAAAGGTTTCATATCCAACATCAATTTTCTATACCATACTACCCTTAGGGAAATGGCCAGGTAGAGGCCTCAAACAAAACCATTTTGAAAATATTAAAGAAAAATTTCAATGATGTTGGATGTGATTGGCATGTTCAACTGAACCCTACTCAATGGGCCTAGCGAACCAGTATCCACACCCCGATAGGAGCTATACCATACACTCTTGTATATGGATTAGAGGCTATTTTACCTATTGAGGTTGAGCTACCATCACTCTGGATGTCACTAAAGGGGATCATTTTAGATGAAGATTATTAGGTGTCTAGGCTACAAGAGTTGGAACTGTTGGATGAACGTCATCAACAAGCTATGGATCACTTGAAATCCTATTAGCAGAGGATGTCTAGGAGTTACAATCAACAAGTAAAACCAAGAGCATTTTAGGTTGGTGACTTGGTTTTGAAAGAAAATGCTCATAATCAACATGATATAGAGAAGGGGAAATTTGAACCAAACTGGCTAGGTCCCTTTGTCATCGTATCATTCTTTGAATCTGGAGTGTATCAACTTTCTACACCTAAAGGTGATTTTTTTGAAGAATCCATCAATAGCGTGCATCTCAAGAAGTTTTATACCTAATGCATCTAGTGCATGTTAAAAGTCCTAAAAAAATACAAAAAAAATAGTTACCCTGATGAAATCCTGGCAAACTGGTGTCTTGGTAACAACAAAAAAAGCAAATAAAGAGAAAAATACAAAAAGGTGAAAAATTAAAAAAATCAAAAAAATCATAAAATTTGAAAAAGTGTAATAAAAATAAGTAGTGAAATCCTGGCAATAGGCGCTATTTTTTTTTAAATTTTTTTTATCCATAGGGGTATCCTTAGTGACTCTAGACTAGCAGGTTCCCTTTATGGGGTGAGCTTAGAAACATGTGCTATTTGTAATAGATTAGCTTTTCCATCTATTTGAGCATGTTTTGGTTGTTCGCTTTCGCCATCATTCCACCCATCATTGGAAAACCTCATGTACATATCCTAGCATCGCAAGTGTGTCTCACCCTAGACTGGGGGAAAAATATTGAAATCACTAGGGGCAATAAACTTTGAGATTAAATCAGCAAAAAAAATAGCAGTATGATGACACAACAAATACAATAATCATAGTGCAACTAAACATTGAACATACACTAGTCTTTTGAAAAAAACCATCCACATCAAACAACTAAAATCAACCAATCAAAGGAAATTTAAATGGATGTTGTTCTTACTGAATCATGGCTTTTTCATGTTAGCATGAATGTTCAACTATTGTACTTTGATTTTTGTTATCATTTCTCTAGAGTACCTCGATGATGTCTTGAACTAGAGGAGCTAGGAAGGAGAATGGTATTTTTATTTTTCTACTATATGTGAGATAATCATTACTACTGTGCAAATTATCATGATATGTGCTCTAAAAACTATCACTGATGACATTTCAAATTTGCATAGGAAAATGATTAACTCTTGTCTGTTTATGTGAGGAATGCTTAGGTCATCTATGTTTAATTATACCTAGATGCTTGTGTTAACTTCCAATATCAAAAATCATGGAAGTAGTACTCAAGTCATCATGGTCTAATTATATAACCATCGATGTTTGTACTAAATTTCAATAATTTAAAGGCTCAATGATGATAAAAAGCATGACAAATCGACTGCTATGATGACAACCTTTGTATATTAGATCTGCATGGTTAAGTTAGATTGCATCCATGTTAGTTTTTCATTTGTATTTATGAGTTTTTCAAGGTTGGCATAATTTTCAAAATGATGTTGTCTCTATCATTAAAAGATTAAGTATACTTGGCAACATATCATTCTCATGTAGTTGCATAATCATTTGCATATCATATCCATACATTAGAAAACATTATTACATCATTCATTCATTTCATCACATATATTTGCATCAGGAAAATACAAAAATAATTGCATCACATCTCATTTGCATCATCAAATCCATTTCATATAGCAATTAGATCATATAATTTCATTTGAAAAATACAAAAATAAAGGGACATCACATTTCATTTGCATCCATCTCATAACATAGAACATCATGCATAAGAACATATAAAAACATGAATCATGCATCATCATTTAAATCATGTCATCATGCATCCATACATAATCATGTCATAATCATATAAGCATCATATAAACATCGCGTAAGCATCATAACGTAGAAATTAAATGTATCCATCATAGGCATCCATCATAAAACATATAGACACATAAGATCACTAATCATTGCCGCATATCATATAATCTCAAAATCATAAAGTCAAATATAAAATGATATCTAAATGTGTCAAAGAGGTACATCATCAAAATGGCAGTGACTAATCAATGTCTCAACTAAATCAGAGTATACAAATGTCTCAAAATACATAAAACATCATTACCGAGCTATGTGGTGCTCCCCCCAGATGGTGTTGGCCCTGTACCTCCTCCTACACCTAATGGCCTTGCACCTAGATCCCTATGAGGCAGCCCTGTAACACCCCTACTAGTAGTCCTAGAATGGGTGTGGGCACTGGTAGACTGTACATAACTCTCCTGATGCTCTGGAGGAACCACCTCATGATACCTCATCCTATAGTACTTGACCTCCCTAGCGGAGCACCGTACCTCTCTCTGATAATTAGTTTTACATGTTCCCTCAACTACCCTCTATAGTCTCTCTACTACACCCTCTACCTTCTCAACCTGCTACCTCAAGATATCTCTATCGACTGTAAGAGTCACAATCTATGCCTATGCCTATGTCTGTGCCTAGGCCTGTTCATGAAGTTGTCCCTATACCTATGCTAACTGACCCTGTAGTGTCTAAACCTAAGCCTATAGAGCAGTAATCTAAGCCTGTTGTTGCTGAGAGGGTATCCTCATCTACACAAGCTGCTATGCTGTAGCTACTAGTGATCACATCTTCTGAGGCACTTTAAAGTTTTGAACATCCAGCACTGGCCCTGCACCTGAATAGAGATAATCCTCCATCTGCATCATCCATAACTGATGTTTCTTCCCATTGAATTTATCTACCTTCAATTTACCCTAATCTTCATGCTCTCACTTAACTGTTAGACTCCTACTCAACAGTGAGACCTTGTAGATGATAATCAAACACAACCCTCTCTGATACCACTTGTTAGGAATTGCATATAGAAAATATCAATTAAATGCAAATAAATATTAAATAGAGGAATGAAAAACATAGAAATAATAACAACGAGAGACAATTTTTAACGTGATTCACCCAAACTTGGGCTACATCCACCAATAAAGAGTCCAATATTATTATCTAGCAAATTGAACCCATTACAACAAAAAATCCTTGCAACTCAATACGACTGCAAATACTACAATATATTATCAATAGAAACTCTAACCCTGCCTGTGGACCCCATCTTGGGGGTGCTTGCCCCAAACCCCCGTTAAATAGTTGGGGGAAACTATACCGATAAAAGTGGGGAAAATTTAACCTTTAAGTCTGATTAGGCTCCATATAACAACATTCAGTCCAAACAAAGTGCAAATGTGGTTGATGAAAAAGTGGCTGAAAGAAATTAGCAAAAGGCCTTCATCATGTGCATCATTGCTAAGAAAGGCAGTGATGAGGTATGGTTTTTAGATAGTGGATGTAGCAATGGCATGAGTGGTAATGAGATTTTATTTTTTTTCATTGATAAAAATGTCAAGTCTGAAATAAAAATGGGGAACAATGAAATAGTTCTAGTTGTGGGAAAAGAGTCTATTAAGTTTCACACCAAGCATGGTGAGAAGAAGGAGATTGAAATTGTATATTTTTCCCCTAGTATAAAGCACAATCTTGTGAGTATTGGATAGCTGATCCAAAAAGGCTACAAAGTGTTGATGGAAAAGCATGAATGCATCATTTATGAGAAGGATGGAAGCAAGAAAATACTTGCAATAGTGCTAATGAAAAAGAATACTATGTTTCATTTAAGGTTAGAGAGGTGTGTCTCAGCTCAGTCCATAGCTGCAAACCCCAGGCATGGAAAATGTACAATAGTACAACAACAAACAACCTTCAAGATAGTCATTCAAGACCCTTCCAAGCTTTGGAATCTCAAGTATGGACACTTAGGATATGTTGGTTTGAATATTTTTTCAAAGAAGGGTATGGTTAGAGGTTTTCCAACCATAGTAGAGCCTAGTGGTAGATGTGAATCCTACATTTTAGGTAGGCAACATAGGTAGCCCTTTCAATCAGGCAATTCTAGAAGGGAAAGAGCACCATTGGAGCTGGTGCACACTGACTTGTGAGGCCCTATGCAAAAAATTTCTATTGGTAAGAGCCAATATTTTATGATCTTTATAGATGACTATGATGGACCCTTCAAGTTTTCAAAAAATTGAAGTTTCCATGAAGAAAAAAATTGATTTGCATAGTCATAAATGCCCTTGAAAACTCTGCCCTAGTGACCTACTTTGGAGAGTCATAAATTGGAGCCATTTGATGTTCATGCCAAATACCTTGGTGATTATATTCATTTGACATGTGTGTAAATTTATGTTTATTTTCAACCTCTTGTGATGATTTTTGATATAGTTTTGAAGAACAAAGCTGGAGGGTTCTGGAACTATTTTGTTGTTTGCAAATTCTTAGGCCTATGAAGTAGCCTCCTATTCAGACTGATATTTCAGAAGTAAATGATGTTCATGGAAAATGAATTCATGATCTCCTTTCTCCTCATATTCATTTACTCCCTGGTCAAGTTTTAGAGTCTCATGAGGTGATTTGATATTTTTTCAAGGAGGTGACTTGGTGTTCTCAAGTTGGTTTTTCATAGGTGTAAACTGTAGAAAAGTCTTGACTAAGTCATTTTAGATGTTAATATCTTGCACCTTGAGATGAATTTTTCCAAGATGTTTGTTGTATTGAATTCTTGGGTCAAATTTCTACATGCCTGTATGTTTTCATGACTTCAAGAGGTCATTTGACTAGTTTTCCAGGGTAATTCCAAAGCAAACCTGACTAGTTTTGATCACTGTACAAATATGCTAGAAATCAAATTCTGATGTCTACCCAGTTCATTTTTTTCACCTCATATGCATTCAAAGGCAGTTTCAAGTCAATTGAAGGTGAAAAATTCTTCCAAAATGATTTTTTTTTATGTTGGGACAACAAGGGGCACCGACATGTGTCACACAGTTTGAGGAGGTTTCTATCCAGTAGGCTAAAGAGATTAATTTTTTTTTGATAGCTTGATGATGAGGGTGATGTGATTTGAGTTACCATGGGGGAAGTCATAACACAATTCACCTTGTTGGGTTATTTAAATAATTACATGATGCTAGAAAAGCACATCATTTTACATGCTAATGTTGTTCAAAGTTTCTTACTTGAAAGGATATATAAACATACATACATATATATATATATGTATGTATATATATATGTATATATATATATATATATGTATGTATATATATATGTATATATGTATGTATATATATATGTATATATATACATACATATATGCATATATATATACATATATGTATATATATACATACATACATATATATATACATATATATATATATACATGTATATATATATACATGTATATATATATATATATATACATGTATATATATATACATATATATATATATACATGTATATATATATACATATATATATATATATATATATATATATATATGTATATATATATATTTGTAGCCATGGCTCAAATTTGGAAAGGGATCCAATTAAGGATATATTTGATGAAGGATGCACTCAAGATGGAAAAGAACCCATCAAATTATTTATTATGCTTGGAAACAGAAGTCAAAAGAAATAATTAAAACTACACGAAGTAAATCAAAAGCAAAGGATTTGATGTGTGAAGACTGGATATAAAGACATTGTCAAATAGTACAATAACATGCCAACCGATATAGAAGGATTCCTTAAGGAAGATAACCATGTTTTAATTGAGAGTGATACAAAAAATTTTGTTATGAAATCAATTTTGGTTGATGGTGCTTTGGCAGAAGTGAAAACAATTTCCTTTGGAGGGAAGTCTAGGACAGATGAACTATTCAGGGGTAGGGTTTTGAAGATAATAGTGGATTATTAAATGATCTATCAATGACAACAAATAACATGAAGATAAAAAATAATGACAATAAAGAGGAAAAATAAACATTTGGAGCTAAAAGTAAAGAAATGCTTAGAGAAAGAGAAAATCTTGAAGCTTACATGAAGCAATTGAAGGATGGACTTAGTTCTTCTAAAACATAAATAAAAAGAATCACAAACATCTTATGCATTCAATAAATGTGCTTCTGGGTACATTGGATGACTTTGATGATGATGTTTCAGATTTTACCACAACAAAAGAAGATAAGTCAAATCTTCATAATCTACAGCAACTTAGGAAGCTTTCTTAGCTAGTTGTAGAAGCTAGCAAAATTAAAAAACCTAAGTTGGTTTCTTGGGATGATGAATTTCCTAAGAAAGATGAACTAAATGGAAAATGACATATTACATATCAAATGGAGAAGAAAAAAGGGTTAACTCCACATCAAACAGGCCTTCAAATTCAACATTTCAAATACATATTCAAGCTTAGAGGAAACCTAGATTTGAAACTTGATGAATGGCTCACAGAGAATTGGCTCGATGTAAAAGAAATATTAAAGTTGCATAGAGTGGATTTGATACAAGGAATTGTTAGGTTGACATTCCACTTGGAAATGGGGAGTATTTCATAGCTTTTGAAAGGAGGAATCTAGTACAGGAAGCAGTCGATTACTAGCTGAAGAAGTCAGTTTGATATTGCAAGGAAACTTTCAAACTATGGGGACATCATGAAGGGTGGCGCATAGACCTGGAGATGTTTACAATGCAAATAAGGGAGCTACCCTCATGCTTGCTGAGGGATTCAATTTGAATTTGCAAAGGATACTTTTACACAAATACAAGAAGCTACTACAACAAACATGTTTTCTCAGAAGGCTCAATGCATGGGTAAATATAGCACATGTTTACTTCACAATGTGGACCACTTGCGCACACCGGGAAAATGTATCAAAATTATTTGAGGAAATTTCCTTTGGCATTGCACCCAAATTTTATTATACCTGGCTTGAATGCATCATAAGTAGAGTAATGGTGTGGCTAGATTGTAAGTGAACATGGTAAAGCATATCTTTGGTGCCTCTTAGGGTTTAAGATATGCAAAATGTGAGGGTACAATTCAACAACCAGCGTGGATGGTGGAGTGGACCTATCTACGTTGTCCACTTCCAGCCTATGGGGGACACACCAATGACATCCTTCAAGTAGTGGGGGTGTGGGGAGGAGGAAAGCTCGCCCACCAGCCCACGAGAGTTGATAGTACTATGAAGAAGATGCAATGGGTGTGTGGGCTTAGACCCCATGGACATGGTGGGCTCTGTGAGAAAATTAAACGCTTGATGGTTTAACGTTTGAAAGCCTTCTTTTAAAAAAAAAGGTAGAACATTTAAAAAAATAAAAATTTTCCCAATAAAGTGATTAAGTGGTTTAACTTTTAAAAGGAAAATATTTTAATTTGAAATGCAAGGTAGAAAGGCATGGGGAAAAGTTCTTAGTGCCCGGTAAAATTGTTAAAAGTTTTCACATAAAACAAAATTATTTGCTGCAAGTGAAATGAAAATAAAAGAGGCATAGGTAAGTTTTTAATAGCCCGATGAAAATTTTAAAAGTTCATTCAAGAGTTAAAGTAAAATTTAAAGTGTTGGTAGATTAAAGTGAAGATACATGGGTAAGGAGCTTTCACCAATAAAATATTTTTCTTTGTTGAGTGAATGCAAAGGATAAATGCACAGGAATATATTTTTTTCAGCTATGGAAAAATAAAAAGAGGAATAAAAGGGTTTTCACAAGAAAGCAAACACAATTTTCACACTGTTGGGAAAAATGTGGAGGAAGTGAAAAATTTTCAATGAAACAATATATTTGCAACTCGGGTAAAAAGGGTGAATGTTTTCATGGTCATGTTAATTTTCAAAGTGAAGGGCTTTAATTTTCAAAGGAATATTTTTTGTTATAGGGAAAGTGATTGTAGGAGGCATGAATCAAAGGGAATATTGAAAAGTCTTCATGAGTTGGAGGCAGTTATAGATCAAAGGAGGATAAAGGGTCTAGGTGTCACATGAAGATGTAGTTTTAGGGTTTCCTCTTCTCCTTATTCTGGTTCTTTCTCTTTGAAGGGGATTCCAGAAGATATTTTTTTTCTCCAATTTCTAAAGAGTGTAATTACTTGTACAAAGTAGCTTTGCTAGGTTTTAGGTTGTTCTTTAAGTTTCAGATTTAAGTGATGTAATATGTTTTGTTGATAATGGCAGACATATTCAATATGTAGTTTAGGATGAATAATGCCATATTGTCAATGTCTCCTTTGTGTAATACAATGATTTTTCAATCAAGATAATAAAGAATTGTTGAGGTTTTCATTGTACATTTACTGTGATGAATGTTTATCTAATAGATTTTATTCAATGAATAAATTAAATTTATCTTTTAGTTGAGCATTGAGAGCATTGTTTTTGATAAAGGGAAAAATGGGTTTTACAGGGACCCAAAACTACCAAGGATTTTGAGCATTGAGAGCATTGTTATTATGTAAGGATTTTGAAGTAGATTGAAAATATTTCCTTAAGTGGCTACATTACTATAAACAGTGATGTTTCAAAGGTCATTGAATTAGTGTTTATGTTATTATCAGGGGATTATTTCATCTTTACTCTACTACGGATAAGGCACTAGCTTAGCGGGTTTCTTTGTTTGCAAAACCTGGAAGGAATCACCATATTTTAATGAAAAACCATTCAGTCCAATTTTTCCTATTTTATAGGATATTGGTATTTACCATGTTCTCCATGCTAGTTAATGAAGGTTTCCCAATATTTTACTCAATGTTGAGTGATATTTCATGTTTCTTGGCATATTCTTGTGAGAGCATTATCTGCTGAGCAATACCCTGTTGAGTGTGGGTGTAAATCATTAGGCGTTGCTAAAAGGGTGACCCCCCTGGGTCCTACAAAACTTGAAGTGTAGGGGAAATGTGTTCCAACCTCATTTCCTATTCGTTGGCCAAATCCTACACTAGATCTGAGTATGAAATGTGGCTTACTTGTAGGATTTAGTGAATCTATTGATTTGGGTACCAATAGATTGGTGACTCTGCTTGGGAGAAAATTGAATCTCCAGTTGCAGACTATTCTATTATAGAGTCATATTATTTGTTGATATGAACATTTAGTTCAAATATTAAAGGAATTCATACCTAGAGAAAGAAATTATTGTAGTGAACTTGAAAGTTTCACAATCTATGGTGCTCTTCTGGTGAAAGGAACTCAAGGAAATTCATCTTTGAAGGAGCTTCATATTGCTTGAAGTTCAGTCCTCTATGAAGAGAGGTGGAAACTCTATCAAAATAACCTGATGAAGATGTGAAGAAAGCATCATATCTATAAAGACTTCTAGTCAAAAAGAAGAATTTACAACAACTACAACATAACCAGGTATTTTTCTGTTTGAAGGTCCTAGAAAACTTTGGTTCCCTTATTTAGTGAAATTGAGCACTACAATAAAGGGATATTGGAATTGAATAGTTGTAGAGGGAATAAATTCTATTTACAAATATGTATTTTTTTCCTAGTTCTCCCTCTACAAGCTATAATATCATGCCTAGAACATAGCCATGTCCTTAAAGGAAGGTGTTCACTAGTGAAAGATACAACCCTTTAGATTCTAGTAAAATCCAAGGTTACCCATATTTTGTCCCAAGAAGAATTAATGAACACTTTCCTAATTTTAGAGGAGATTTTGAAGAATCAACATTAAGACATGTACAAGGTTTCATTGATTTGATGGAAGCTTGCTAGATTGAATAAGAGGATGCTATCGTGAAATTTTTTGTAAGAAATTTAGACAATAATGTTGAATATTGGTTTTCTAGTTTACCATTGCATTCCATATGTTCATGTAAAGAACTTGAGAAACTGTTCATGGATGAGTTTGGTGAAGTGAATGATGAATTCTTTTCTAAAGAAAGAAGTCTACATACCCAAGAAAAATATGATTAGAAATCTGAAAATGAGGTTGAAATTATGTCACCTATTGATGCATTGTGTGATATAGAAAGTGTGAATGTTAAAATTCCTTGAGCTTCCTATGGGTGGTTTTTGTTTTTGCTAAGTACTAGCCTGTGCCTCATATTTTGAGCTTCATCCACTACTACCATGTGCCCGCTAGGTGCTCACTATAGGGAATCCTTCACTCTCCTACTAGCTTCTGCCACACTTCCACGTGTTGTCACCGCGAGAACTTAAGGGATGCTTCCCTTCACTTTAAAATTAGGCCTTGTCCACATGCCACATAGCTTTCATCCATATACAGTTTTTGACAGACCCCACAGTTGGCGTCGATAGTAAATAATTCCTCCATTGTTCTTCACTTGTAGTCTTTCAATGCAAGGAGGAGGAATCAATGAGCAGGCTCCGACTTGGTGCTATCTATCTCTTTTGTGGGGACTTGATCGAAGGAAAGGCAAGAGTGAGCTACATGCCCCACCAAGTTGTTTGTGGCTTAACTGACTACATGATTGAATGACACATGTTTGTGAAGGAGTTTTCTAGGACCAATTCCATCATTCAGGGGGATGCATCTATTTGAGAAGCGACCATGTTCCATGGCCAAAATATTTTCTGTTGCAACGACTGAGGGAAATCATTATTGTAGGCATCATTACTCATGATACAAGATCTTGTCTATTACTGGCCCGCTAGGCGATGGGAATTTTATCTATATATGCTGCTTCTTCCTTTCGAAAATGAGTTTAGAAGATACAAGAAAATTAGCAAAAGGACACCAGTTCCTTTGTATTTCTTTTAGATTATTGTATAAGACTCTCAGACTGTGTCATTGTTCGACCTCTATTTTCTTAGGATATTTGATAAAACATTATACTGTGTCATTGTTCTCCCAAATTGTTTATTTGAAGGACTTCTATAATTCTAAATACAAGTTTACTGGTTAGACCATGTCTTTGATTCTTCTTTTTAGTAAATGAATATGGGAATTATTTTATGTCATTGAATGAATTTTTCAGGTTTTCATCTTTGATTTTTGTTATTCTAGAACATAGTAGATTGTTGATTGGGCCCTTAAATCGAATCCCAAAAGATAGGTTTACCATGGCTATATTTATTCCTTGGTGCATTGCCTTAGTTAGATCTTTATTTTTTATATTTTCTTGATTTTCCCATTCCAAAACCCCAATTATAGAATAAGTCAGCTTCTTAAAAAACCTAGAGGTCACTTAGTTTAGCGCAATTGGTACCCCATTAACTAAGTTTCCCATAAAGGATATTACCTTGCCAATTTTTGGCATCAACAGTTTATTTTTTTTGGCATGCCCAGTGAGATTGTTGAATGAATCTAAATCAAAAGAGGGTGTATGAGCCATCATCCTATTACTAGATTCCAAACTATGAATAACCCTGGTTTGTTTTTGCCACCACTAGGAATAGTACAATCCGCGACCTAAATAGTGAATGTTATGCTTCCTCCACCCCTTCCGCTAGCCATGTTGCCAACTAATAATAGAAATTATGTGGCATGGGATGTTGGAAGTCCCCTCATAACACTAGTAGCACCTATTGTTTGGGCCCCTATCCCAGTTTCTGCTTTAAAAGCTATACCTAAATTTACCGGAGATGGATCAAGAACACCATCTAGAAATTTGCAAGATGTGGCAGACTTGTGTTTGGAACACAGAGTTACAAACCAAAACATAGCACTAAGGTTGCTCACAGCCTCTTTCAGGGGTAAAGTGCTAGATTGGTACCGCATGCTGCAAGCTAATATCATTTCTACTTGGGATCCAACTCAGAGACCCTTTCCATGAAAGATTCTTGAATGATGGAGATAGGTCTTCACAATATCATCAGCTAGAAATCATAAAGTGGGCCCCATATAAAGCCATGTTTGAATTCAATGCTCAGTTCCATATAACTTGGCAAAGAATTCAGGCTACTATCCACCCACCAGCTGACTTGGCATTCATGTTCTACTTGAAATCCATCAACAACGACATCACAATGATGATCCAGTCTCTTGGTGGAACCATTCTACTAGACATATACAACGTCGTAGTCAAAGTGGAGAACAATCTAATAGACACTAGAAAGTTGCCACCTTAGCCCATCATACCTATGTTCCTCGAGATATTAGTTCCCACCCAGGGGATGCCATCTACTAGTGTGCCCGCTCCTCCTCAATCCATGTACACATATCCAATCACACCATAGAATGTTGCTTCCACATATGGCTCTTTAAAGGATGAGATAAGTGACATCAAGGAGATGTTGTGGACTATGGCCAATGAAATAACTACTATCAAGCGAAACTAGTCTGCGCCTTCAAAGCCAACCTATCAAAATTATCAAGGTGGAAGGTCTTCTTACCAACAAAACCTGTTCCAAGGAGGCTCGTGCACAAATCCACAGGCTCAAACAACTAATTAGATAGTGTCAGTACTCACTCCACTACAAAGTGCTAACCCAAGCTCAAGTAGAGAACTGACGGTGGGGAAAAAAAACTTAGTTGACAACATCAACCTCTAGTGCTTCCCCTATGGTGATGCACATATGCCCCAAAATTTCCCATGTGGAAATATACAACAAAAAGTGGTAGAACAGTGTAGCCAAGGCGTGACTTTGAATCATGAAGGTTATGTATATTCCTCTCCATAAATGCGAAATGTGGTACTCACTGTGCAAATGCAAGGGATGTCCTTGGAGCAAGAAACTAATATTGCTCTTGATCACATGCTCTTCTCATGGATGGAAGAAGAAGAGGTGGTGTTTTTCAACAATGCATCCACATCAAAAACCCCACAAGTGTAGTCCAATTACAACACTCATTCAAAGAGGAGATTGGCGGGCAAACTAGTCATCCCACAACTAGTCAGTCTATAGCCTAAAAGTGCTTTCAACCAGACACCCAGTACCTTGACAGTGGCACAAAATTGTCCGCCATGAAGGGAAATTGTTGTAACTAGAGCTAAAGAGGATAAGTTTCCAAATTTTCCACTCTTTAATGTGGTAGAAAAATTGAAAAAATCATCCGCTAATGTGTCCCTATGGTATATCTTAGCTATTCTGAAATAGAAGAAATTTCTACAGAAGGCTCTTCGGAAGGATCTAATCATTGAGTTGACGGAGTAATCGCTCAAAGGAAATGCTATTGACCTACTTCCCCATGCCAAGGTTCTCACAAATAGCATAGAGGAAGCCTCTACCAAGGTTAGAGAAAATCCAAAATCAAAACCCTTCTTCCTGACTCTTATTGTGGGAGAGAAATTATTACACAATGCCATGATTGACTCCAGTGCTAGCACTACAGTCATGTCCAAACTAATAGTTGAAGCATTAGGACTTAGCTATGAACCTTTAAAGAAGGGGGTTATACAACTTGATGGGAACAAAGTCAAAACCATAGGTGTCATCAAATACCTCCCCTTGACTCTGTTATCCTTCCCTAGCATCACAGTTCTACAAGATACTATGATCATAGATGTCCCCCCATGTTTAGTGTCTACCTATCCTAAGAATTCACTTCAAAGATAGGCAGATATCTATCTTTAGACTGGTTACACTTGGTCCTCAGGACCAAGCAAGAAGCTAAAATGAAAATAGTGTCTGAAGCTCTACATTCAGAACATGTGGTTGATGAAGCCATGATCAACTTTGAGGCTGCTCATACCTCTTTAAACAAAGAAGAAATATATTACACTAAGCTACTGGAGGATCAAAAAGTGACCGTAGATCGAACCGATTCAAGGAAGTTATCTTGAGTGAATATATAGGCATTGATCCTTTATAAAACTATCATCCTACTTGGCTAGGCACTTATGTCATCTATGATGAAGATCAACTACTTCTGAAGGTTGTGAAGGAACCTAAAAGCGATCAAGATTTAGGGCTATGGATGTTACACTTTGATGGAGAAAGATGCAAAGTGGGCGTAGGGGCCAGGATATGTTTGATATCCCCAAACAATGAAAAGAAACTATGGTCTTTCCACTTCTAGTTCACTTGTTCAAACAATGAAGCCGAGTATGATGGCCTAGTGCAAGGTCCAAGATTAGTAGAGCAGATGGGCATCAAGCAATTAATGGTGTTCAGATATTTCAAACTAGTAGTCAACCAAGTTTGAGGGGTCTCTACTGCAAAGAATGTTTGCATGTGATCCTATAGACATAGAATCTGGGACTTGATCAAAGGTTTTGAAGCCTTCAACATCCAGACACTGCCTTGAGAAAAAAATAGTGATGCAGACCACATGGCTGCAATTGAATCTCAATTTGACCCTATCTCTAACCTAATTCATAACAAACACTTTTTACGAGTGATAGTCTGACCAACAATCCTAGATAATGGTTAGAGATAGCAAGTGTTTAACAGTGATGAACACATCACCTCGTTCATCCAATAGCTAGGTGAGTTTTCTGACCAACTCCAACCAAAGATTATTGAGGCCTATGACGGACAAATCATTTACCTAAGATCCAACAAGCTTTTGAAGGGATTAGTCACTCTCAAAAACCTGTTTGACTATGGCAATGCAAGAAATGATTAAAGGAAGTTTGTAGTAGACAAAAGTGACTATGCAAACCTTCTAGTTGGAGTTGGAAGAATGGTCAAAGTTAGGAAGGACATTCCACATCATGATAAAGAGAGTGTCAATAATTTTTGTTAGAAGTATCAAGGAGTAGTGGCCTAGTCATATGATGGCCTTAAGGGATACTATCCTGACATCATCCAACATACAATAGAGCTGACACAAGGTGCAAACCCATTTTGTAAAAGTAGAGGCCAGTGAATCCAAAGATCGAAACCTTAATAGCACAAGAGATGAAAAAGTTATTTTAGTCAAAGATCATCTTCTCGATCAAGCACAGTACATGGGTATCCAACCTAGTCCCAGTTTGAAAGAAGAATAGAGATATCTGCCTATGAGTTGAATTTCAAGACCTAAACAGAGCATCACTAAAGGATCACTACCTACTACCCTCCAAGGAGTAAATTTTGCAAATAGTGGAAAGATCAAAAATATTTTCTCTGTTGGATGGCTTCTCTAGTTACAATCAGAACCGAGTCAAAGAAGAGGACTGACACAAAACAACGTTCACTACCAAGTGGGGAAATTTTGCATATGCTAAAATTCCTTTCAGCCTCTCAAATGTGGGAGCCACTTTCTAGCGAGCAATGGATATTTCTTTTAGAAAAATTGATCAATAATATTATCTTGATCTATTTGAATGATCTGACTATTTTCTCCAAACATAAGGATGATCACTTTAGTCACCTTGAGATGGTTTTCAAAAAATTCTAGGAGTTCAAGGTATCCCTGAACCCAAAAAAATGTGTCTTCAGAGTACCGCAAGGCAAGCTATTGGAACATGTAGTGTCCAAAGAAGGAATTGCAATTGATTCTAAGCGGGTGAAAGTAATCAAAGAGATTCCCCTACCAGTCAGCAAGAAAGGAGTGTGGTCTTTTCTAGGGAAGGTGAATTTTGTGAGAAAATTCATTTCAGATTTTGTAGGATTAATTAGACCAATCACCCTAATGCTGGAAAATGATCAATTATTCAAATGGACTAAAGAAGCTAGAGAAGCCTTTGAGAAGATTAAGGATACCATTTCTTCCACTCCTGTGCTACTTAATCCAGACATATCGAAGGACTTCATAATATATAAAGCATTGCTATTGTCTTAACTCAAAAAGATGATAAAGGAAAGGGAGAACATCTGATAGTAATTCACTCCCAGACCCTAAAAGATTATGAGATGAACTATAATTTTTTCGAGAGGCAAGTGTTTCCTATTGTTAAGGGAATCAAGAAGTTCTGACATCTAATATCTTGTAATAAGGTTATTATTTATGTCATGCATTCCAGTGTGCACGAATACATCATGGAAGGAGAAATCACCGAAAATAGGGATAATTGGATCACTAAGATCCTTGAATATGACATTGAGGTCAAGCCTACAAAGACCATCTAAGGAAGATGATTGTGAAAATATCTGGCACACGACGAAGAAATGACATCTGAAGAAGAGCGACCAAGGCTAGTTCTAATGAATGAGTATGAGTCTGAAGGCTATTAGCTAGTAGACAAAGTAAGGTTTATACACATAGGGAAATACCCGATGATCCTTCCTTCTCAAAAGAGAAGATTTTATAGACTACAAAACAGGGGATATGTGATCATTGAAGGGGTCATTTTTAAAAAGGAACTTCAATGGTGTTCTATTAGAGTGTGTCACCATAGAGCAAGCAAAGAGGATTCTTGAAACTTTCCACAGTAGTCCTGTGGGTGGACACTTCTTTGCGAAGACCACCACCATCAAAATCATGTGTGCTCGATACTTCTAGTCTACGCTATTCAATGACTCATATTCCTTGGTAAAAGCTTGCAAGGAATGCCAATTCTTCATAGGAAGAAGAAAAATTCTACAATGCCTCTCAAATTGATAGTGGTTGATGAGCCATTTGTGTAATGGGGCCTTGATTTCATCAGAATGATCAATATCACTTTCAGCACCAGACATAAATGGATTCTAACAAAAATGAACTACTTCACCAGGTCGACCAAAGCCATGCCCCTAAAGAATGGAACAGAGGTGGAGATAGTGGATTTCCTTGAAGAACTAGTGACAAGATTTGGTCTACCAAAGACCATCATCTCTGACAATGCCAAGGCTTTCCTAGGATTTAAGATATGTCAATTCACACTCGTACATGACATATTCTTGAAAATTTCATAAAATTACTACCCACAGGAGAATGGTCTAGCTGAGTCAACAAACAAAATCTAGTCTAGCTCATCAAAAGGACTGGGTCAGAACACTAAAGAGAATGGCATAAAAAACCTTCAGGAAAAACTATGGGTAGACCACATAACTCACGAGCAGGTCCTCAATACTTCACCATATGAGTGTATGGGAACGAAGTGTTATTTCCTATCTCTATGGAGATTTCAGCGCTAAAATTGCTCAAATCTCTTGAGGTAGAACAAAATGGCACCATGGAGGTTGAACTGGCCGAGTTGCTAGAAGTGCAAGAAAAATGGGAAAAGGCCCTGATAGTAGGTGGCTAAGAGATGGTTCGACAAGAAATCTTCAAACCAAGGTCTAAATTGTGGGGATATAGTGTTAAAATTCAATGAAAGGGCTACAAAGATAGGACAACACAAAAAGTTGATAGCCTGTGCGAAGGCCCTTTCAAAATAATTTAATGCAAGCAACATAATGCATTCAAATTAGAAATTATGGAGTAGGAAGCATTGGGTATTTTGTTTAATGGAACTCACCTAAAAGTGTATAATTAAGCTTCAACATTATCCTTCCAGTGTAAATATGTTAGTGTAATTATTTTTTCCTTTTGTGTTTGTTGGCCGGTCTTTCAATAATTAAATTCTATAGTGTGAGGAAGCAGAAACAAATGAAACCCATTATTGCAAAGGGTAGAGACAACTAACTTGCGACTCATGAAGTAGAGAAAAATGACACCCATATGTAAAATTGAAATGAGCACATATATGCTAGAAAGGAAAAAGAGAACCCACATTGTAAAATCAAAAGACAAAGGAGACAAAATGTTAATATAAGTTGTATTTTCATTATATTTATATAATTCAATAAGTACATTGTCAAAATGGCTCTATGGCCACGCTTTTAGAGCATATCTATATATATTTTGTGGTTTCTTCATATATATGTGCAGTAAGGCCCTTTTCATGTGTGTATACAAAACATATTAACAAAAATATGATTTCTCAAGCCATAAAAGTTTTTAGTCATGATCAGTGGCAAGGGAGGCATCGACAACAACATCTGGAATTACTTAAAATCAATAGGAATGATAGCAGGACCAGTAGCAAGTTCTGTAGGAGCAATGGTGGGTGGTAGATAGAACACCAAGTTCCTAAAGTCAGTGTATCAGTCGATGTCATAGAAAGGAACGACATTGTACAAGTGAAACAGGAAGTGGCAGGCATAGGTTACCCTTTGACAATTCTCTTCATGTGACTGGATGTGGAACCCACTTAGAAATGGTACCCATGGTACTATTGCATCTTCTTCAATATACTTCTGAAGGTCACTTGTCATTGGAAAGCCCATACCAAACGCAACATCACCATCACCAGCTCGCTGAGGCCTCCAAGGTACTTCTTAGGGAAGATTTCTAGCACTAGGTGAAGAATCAATGAAGTGAGAGCATACATCAGTATTAACTTTGTACTTGTCTTAGTATTCAATGAAGTCCCTCCCTAGAACCCACTTCATCACTACAATGGCCTATGAATGCTTATTCTTGGTCATTCTTTTCAGTTACCTAGTCAAGATTTCCCCTAGAAATGTTGTCTGGTATTTTTCGCAAACTAGCCTAATTGGAGTGTTCATGGTGCCTAGCTCTCTGCAAAATTTCCTAAGCCTAGCTCTATGCAAATTATACTCAGCTACCTAATGCTAAATTCTAAAGCCAACTGCCTATTACCAATTCTACTCAAATTGCTAAGTGTGATTTTTCTATTACCTAAGCGCCTATTTATAGAGATAGCTAGGATATGCGTGGTAATTTGTATACCATAAGCATGATTCTAATTGAGTACCAACTTGAAAAATTACACCAGGTCTTGCTCAAATTTCCCACCTAGTTGCATCTGCTAGGTACGATTTGTTGTGTGCAAGATGAATAAGAGCTATTTAATTAGCATAAGTTGGTGGCAGTCATTGGTGGTAGTCTGCATGGCCAAGTGTTGAGGTGTCGCATATCAAGGCATGTTTCAAACTCCAAAGTAGAACTCATATCTTTTCAAGCACTTATTACATATTTGGGCTTAATCATGCCTTTCAAGATATTAATTGAGAAAGCATGTGAACACCTAAGCTGCCTTCAAATTTCAAGCTCAAGTTCCAAGAAAATTGAGCCATAGGACATCATTACCAAATGTCATTATGAATTTTTGTCATTTCAAAATGGCAAGGAATTCATTTTGCAAAAGAAAATAGCTGTCAGTACATGCCAAATTTAATGCTAAAAGGCAAGCGTTGTTGGCTGCCCCATGAAAGAAATAGCTAAGTAGTGCATGCAAGAAGCTATCATCACAAAATCTTTTTGAGCATGCTACCTAGAGCAAGAGTGTTGAGCGTAGAAAGAGCTTAAGTAAATTGCAAAAAAATTGAGCATAGCAGAGATCTAAAGCAAAAGAAAAATGGCTAAAAGTTCTCAAATAGAGGTACAAGTAGAGGTGAAAGGAGAGGTAATGCAAATCTTTTTGATTCTATGTGTGTAGTACTAGTCACCTATGTCTTTGAAGACATCTCTTATGCTTTGCCTGGGATACTAGAGAAGCTAGAGTCGGTAAAAACGTGGACCTTAAACAAGCAAAAAACCCACAAAGACTAGAGCTAGATAAAGGAGGAATGGGATAATATTCATGATCCCATCCTCGAAAAGAATCTTAAGACTCTTAGGGAGGTGGCCAGCGAAAGGATGAAGAGAATTAGAAACCTAGATTCTTTGGTGTAGAAGCTATGGTTCAATGGGCTTCCATAGTATATGGTCTCGTTTGTGCACTACTGCCCATAGTTAGTTGATGAGGCCATTAAACATTTTAACCCAACCACCAACATCATCAAGGGTCGATAGTTCAAAGTTAATCTCTACTTGGGATTTATCTAGAACATGCCATGCATCCCTGACCAAAGCTCTAGAGTGGAAACGATAGTCGTTCACTCCATAAAAGGGGGAAGAAATATGGAGAACCAAAAATTTGGCTCTAGATTTTTATAGAAAAGAAACCCAAAGGCCTAGAGAAGATCATAAAAAGCCATGAAATATTCTGGCAGTACATGGTTCCTTCCCCATGGACATGTAGGAAGCCTTCTCAGTCATGGAATTTGTTTGTGTCCTAGACACTAGCAAGTATGTTCAAGGGTTTCAATTGGATCTAGGGTTTCACTTGCATAGGCAACAATCCTTTTTTTGGTATGACTTTGCATAATTCATCATTGATGAAATATTGAGGCAAATAAGGGACTATGAAATGCAATAGAGGTTCAGGTTTCCTTCCTTCTTTTCCCATATGTTTTTGCATAAAAACCTTGATTTCTTCAAAAAATGAATGAAGTTGGTGATATTTGATGAAAATGGAAGGCCTGTTTCTATATGGACTCCTCTCCTCTCCTCAACTTATGATTATTATACATTTTCATATTATTTCTTGACTTTGATTATGTGCAATTTGAGTGAGGATGTCGGTCTTTACCAGCTCACCATAGCCTAGACAAAGTATATGCAAAATTTCAATTTGAAATGCGACTAGTTTTTTGTAGAAGATTGAACATTCATTTGGATGTGCAGCTTCATCGAGGAACCATTTCGGCTTCCAGCATGTCTCACAAATTAGGTGTTGGCCCTCAAAATGTTCTAGCAAGTATTAGTTATTGAATATAACTTTTTTGGAGGAAAGGCCAAGAAAAAAGGTTCTTTCGTCTACTCGCTAAGCTTTAAATCAATGGTAATGGCCAAGAACAAGATGCATAAGCTACTAGAGGAAAAGCTAGCTCATTTGGGGCTAGTCTGGATTTGCAAAAAATGGAATTACAACCTCAAAAATGACTTACCAAATGAAAATTTCAAGGTAATGCACAACCCTTGGCCTTACTAGGAGAAGTGACGGAACCCACTGAAGCATGGGGATGAGCTATTGGTTGATCTAGCTCATATTCCAACCAAGTGCTACTTTACTTCAGCAAAGTATAATGAGAAGCTTTGCATCAGGTCCACTCTTTGCAATGATTTTTCAAGAAAACAAAATTGGAGTGAGGAAAAGATTAAGGATTTTTGGGTCTACTGACAAGAAATCCAATGCCTTGATGCCCCTTATCAGAGCATGGAGATGGATGATAGATTCAATAAATTATGGAATGAAGCACATACTAATTCTGGTGCAAGTGATGATGATGTTGACTTAGAGGAGGCTGAAGTAGATACTGAGAAGGGAAAGGAGAAGGAAGTGAAAGCACAAATGACTCCAACGCAACCTATCAAGGTCTCTTCAAATGTGCAGGTTAACATATCATGTGCAAGGGACTTAATGACTCGCACCTAAACTATAAAAAGGACCAGGATGACCACACAACAATAGTCAGAGACCGTGTAGGTGGAAGACTCACCACCCAACAGGAGGCAATGCACAAATGGAGCTAAAGAAGAGGGTTCACAAGAGCCCGTAACAATCCTAGGGCCCATGATGAGCATGGAGCTAGTGATGAGCAAAGGATCACAATCATTCGCACCATAGGTAACTTTCGCTCGCTCTTCTCTTACCCCATAATCTTTGGTGTCCACTGTTGTCTCTGCATCACCCATCGCTTCAATTGTTGGCCTTTATTTTTCCACTTCTGCCACAATAGTCACTAGAGGTTTCTCTTAGTTCTCCTAGGCAAGACCATTTGTTTTGACTCCTATGTGAACCCTTTCACCTTTCGTCACTACCCAGTCTGCATCCGCTATCTCTTCTCCCTTTGCATATGTGGCCGCCATTGATACCCCTCTTGCTACTACTATATCTATCCCAACTCAGTCCACCCAATAGATGGAATTCACCATGACCCTGCTACCGCCACAATACCCGATGAGTCCTCCCACTGGTTCACAAACCAAATTTTGGCATATCCCTCCATTCTCCCCATTTATAGTCAATCTTCTCAGAAAGAAAATGATTGAAACTAGTATCGCCATGTTACCTTTTTCTTTTCCTCTTTGTGCACCTTTTGTAGGTTGGCTAGTTTAGTCGCCAACCTAATTTATGGTGCAGGCCGATAAAACAAAGGAAGTGTAGGCTATCATTGTCTAGAAACAAAAGGAAAATAATGCTAAGAAGCTGGAAGAGCCAAAGGTGTATACTGTTTTCAATGAAGCTCAAAAATCACTGCATTTCACAACCATGTACCTAAACATCATCAAACCACAAGGGGAAATGCAACCTGATGATTACAACATATTTTTCATGGGACTTGATCTGAGCATAGCCCGAACATAGGAAAAAGTTGAGCTCATGGAAAAAACACAACGGGTGGTGACCATCAACTTCCTCAAGTCTGGTTTCTAACTAAAGAAAAAGGAAGAGGAGCTAAAACTTGCAAAAGATAGGATTGAGGTCCTGTTGGTAAAAGAAAAGGCAAGAGAAGTAGAATTTGCATGCTTATCAGAGAAATCATAGGCAGTATAGGAAGAGCAGACTAAACTCTGAGAGGAATTTACAAAGTTCCAATCCTGTGACCACAATATGTTCATCGCGCTATGGAAAAGGAACCAAGAATATCATAACCAGTTGGCTCTGGTGGAGCAAGTGATGCAACAAAAAAGTGACTTTGAACGTCAGCATGCTCAATTGGAACAAAAATTGCAATAGAAGGACACCAACTTTGAGGCCTAAATGGATCAATTGGAGAAGGAACTCCAAGAGATGAAGCTTTCCCTTGAGGCAAAATCAACAAACAAAAACTGGGCCAAGGAAAACTGGTTCACAGAATTGATAAACATCTAGGGACAACTTTAGCTGCAAACAAAAGGGTTGTAGAATTGACACAAGATGTTCGCTCAAGGGATGTGGAGATCGGTCTTTTAAGAAGTCTTCCCCAAGCCACAGTTTCCTAGCTAGATCTTCTCTTGGTGGCCCAACGGCTATATGTTTCATACTGGGATAAGGTCAAGGCCTTCTGCTTGACACTATAGCCAACACTCCAATTTATAGTGGAGGCAACAAGCTTGGGTAGGGAAGTTTGTGGAGAAATTGAGCAGTTCCCGTAAATCATCACGGAGAAGGTTCCTGAGGTGAAAATTTTGCTAGATAAGCTATACATGGTCTCAGATTAGGTCTTAGTAAATGCAGGGATCAGGGATCGAAAGGTCACTACCAAAATAGCAAACAGGTTCATCCACTGTCACGCGGCCATCCGAGCCATGCTAGCAAGTGTGCTGCCAAATTGGATTGACCCATAAATAGCATGCGGGCTAGGTTCTCCCAACTAACTCAAATGGGTCGACCCTCCTTGTTTCTTTCTGAAAACTCGGTGGTGACTACGGAGCAGCAGAGCAGATTGCAACAAAAATAGAAGAGAAGCAACAGGAATGTCTACTTTCCAGAGTTTTAGTCAATCCCCTACTGCAGTGGATATTGAAGTTGTCACTCATTAGATTGCACGACTACTCTTCCAACTCGATTCTGGGGCCGATATATTTGTGACACTGCCTTACAAATAAATGATCAATCTAAGTGGAGTGCAAGAGAATCTGTGTGACATATCGACACCATTCAAGGCCAACTGGTTGCCTCTATAGGCCACTCTCTCTAAGATTTGATTGCACCGCCTAATGGATAGGGCTTTGGTCTACAAGCCAGGAAAATTCTTGTGTTCCTCATTTTGTAGGTGAAATTCCGCTTGTAGTTGCCAAAATCTATGAATGTTAAAATTCCTCGAGCTCCCTATGGGTGGTTTTTGTTTTTGCTAGGTGTCGGCTCACGTCAAATCTTTTGAGCTTCATCCATTGTTGCCATGTGTCTATTAAGCATTCACTATAGGGGAAGCCTTCCTTCACTCTCCTACTGACTTCCACCATTCTTCCACATGTTCTCACCACAGGCACTTAAGGGATGCTTCCCTTCACTTTTAAATCAGGCCCCATTTGTGTGCCATGTAGCTGTCATCCACGTACACTTTTTTGTAGACCCCATAGTTAGTGCCGATAGTAAAGAACACCTCCATGTGTCTTCATTGTCTAGTATTTCAATGCAAGGATGAGGAATCAATGAGTAGGCCTCAATCTACTACCATGTGTCTCTTTCACAGGGACTTCATCGAAGGAAAGGCAAGAGCAAGTTACGTGCCCTGCCAAGTTGTCACATGTATTAATTGACTGTATGATTGAATGAAACATGTTTACGAAGGATTTTGCTGGGACCACTGCCATCATTTGGGGGGATGCATCTATTTGAGAAGTGACTACGTTCCATGGCTTGAATCTTCTCTATTGCAACGACTGAGGGAAATCATTGTTGCAAGCATCATTGCTCATGATATGAGATCTTTTCTATTACTGGTCTGCAAGGTAGTGGGACTTTTATCTATATATACTGCTTCTTCCTTCCAAAAATGAGTTCAGAAGATATAGAAAAATTAGGAAAAAGACACCAGGCCTTTTGTATTTCTTTTGGATTATTGTATAAAACTCTCAAATTGTGCCATTGTTCAGCCTCTCTGTTTTCTTAGGATATTTGATAAAACGTTATATTGTGCCATTGTTATTCTGAATTGTTTATTTGTAGGACTTCTATAATTCTAAAATACAAGTTTTCTAGTTAGACCATGTCTTTGACTCTTCTTTTCAGTAAATGAATATAGGAATTATTTTTTGTCATTGAATGAATTGTTCAGGTTTTCATCTTTGATTTTTGTTATTCTGGAACATAGCAGATTGCTGATTGGGCCCTTAAATCGAATCCCAAAAGATAGGTTTACCATGCCTATATCTATTCCTTGGTTCATCGCCTTAGTTATATCTTTATTTTTCATATTTGCTTCCTTTTCTCATTCCAAAATGCCAATTCTAGAAGAAGTTGGCTTCTTTAAAAACCTAGAGGTCACTCAGTTTAGTGCAATTGGTACCCCATTAATTGAGTTTCCCATAAAGGCTATTACCTTGCTAATTTTTGGCATCAACAGAAATATTGGAGGATGAAGTCATCTATGATTTTCATGATAGATTCATGAAACTTTTGCTTGATATACCAGAATTATAAAGACTTAATGACTCATTTTGCATTAATTTATTTTGTGATAATTGTGAGCCAGGTTTGAGTACTATGCCAACTCACTTGAAGCACCCTATCCTTCAATGTTTATATAAATGACTTTTAGTGTTTGAAGAAATGGTAAAGAAATATGGAAGTCATCTATTGGCTAGATTATGTGATGGTACCTTTCCTAGACTTAATCACATAGATCTAGATGGTATAGTAGAAGAGAAGAATGATGCATCATTTAGTGATGAGGAAGTTGTTTTTGAACAACCTATAGAAGAACTATACCCAGATGAAGATTGCAGCCATAATGGTCATGCTGAAATAGGTGGAACATGTGAGGTTTCTTCTATTTTCTCTGAAAATATAGAAATAGAGAGCCAATTTTTTGTATCAAAAGAGGGCAACAATGATAGATGATAATAATAGTATTTTCTCATCTATGGAATTTGAATATACAGTTGAAGATCATGTGGATTCTAAAGTTTCATGTCTTCATGATGAGAACAATGGTGTTGTAGATGGAAGTTTGCAACCAACTGAAAAGCATTCTTTTATGGGTGATCAAGATGATTACAATTCTATTTGTAGCCTTGGTGACTGTGATTACTTTCAAGAGGAGGCATAATTAATTTCTTCAAGTGGAAAGTGTTTCAACAAGGAAAATGATGATAAAATTTTTGAAGCCTCACTATTACATGATGATGGATATGAATTGGGTGTGCTTTTTGAAGAAGTATGTAATTGACGTTACCATGGTACACTGGGTCATGCAAATTCTACAAGTGTGTGTAGCATTGACAAACATTTCATGATGATGAGACAAAGGATTTTTTTGATCTAGGAAATACTTCTGAGAATGTCAGTATATCAACTACAAATGATAAAGTATGCAATGAATTTCAGTTATCAAGATCATCCACAAGCAATTTCAATTAAGAAATTGTTGTAGTAGTGTGAACAAAGGAGATATGTATGCAAGAGGTTCATTGGATGAATTAGTTCAAGTAGTTGACTATGAGGAGCATGCATATGTTGATAATGATGAACAAGGAACTCCTTTTTTGTTTGATGCTTTAGCTTCTTCCACTTCTTTTGTTGGCTTTGAAGTTATCACCAAGTGTCAGCATGATGATACCATTGATATAGTTGTACATGAAAGTGAAAGTATAGAGATAACATTGGTATAGCTAATGATAGTTTTTGTGATGAGTTATCGCTTGAAGAATGTCATTGTGTCAATCATATGGATGCATATTAGGACCTTTTTTCTAGATATGCAACTCATAGTCTTCCTAATGACCAATATGCTTTAGATGTTCATATTGATGCAAAAGGTAAGGCTGAGTATGATACTCCTTGCAATAGTGAATGTGTTTTGAACACTCACCGAGAGGGTTTTATTGCAAGAATAGATTCTATGTCACATGAACATGCACTTGAAGCTTTCTTGTGTGATAATATGATTAATGTTGATAATATTTTCCATGAATGGTTGATCCCACAAAGCTTATTTACAATTTCTGGGAGATTCTAATTTTTGCTAAAATCATATATTTTTAGAAAATATAATGATTTAATCCTTAAAAAGTTCAATTTAAAGCATTCCAATTGAAGAGGGTTTGATAAAATTACCTTAGATCAAACCCCCTTGGATAGAACCCTGCTAGTTTTAAACCATACATATAACAGAGTCTCTTTTACACCTAAAAAAATGCTGATAAAAAACCACTTTTGATTTACCTTTTGGGGGATCAAATAAATTAATTTTTTTTTTGTAAGTATGTAGTCCTTATTATAAGCTTCCAAAAAAATATAATTTTAAATAAATTTAATTTTATTATTATATATATTTTTAATTTCTTGTGAATGTAGGTTTTCATCGAAAATCAAGCTCTTTGTTCTACACATGTAGAAAAATAGAAGATTATCATTTTTTTTTTGAAAAATATGAGTGCACCAAATATTGAAGTCCTTGATCCAACAAAAAAAGAATTTCGATACATACAAAAAAGTTATGTGTTATACGGTCCTATGTCTGAATTGTAATTGGTTTGACTTCGAAACTTTATTAAGGAAAAAATATTCAATAAAACACTATGAAACCAATTGGAAGCACTAGATATTGTAGTTACAAATATAAATTAAAAAAAATTAGAATTTTATCTTTCATGGAAAAAAATTTTATGTGTTATACGGTGAGTGTCACTCCTTAAAAATGGTGTTTACTAAAAAAACTAGTTTTTGAAGGAGATAGAAAAAGAAGTGCAATCTGATTCCAAAATTTTTGAGAAAAATATATTTAGAATCTATAGAGAAAATTTCACAAATCACTAGTTTACATCATCTTCAAATTCCTCAGATTTCAACCGTATAGGTGCCCAAAAGTGAAGATTTAGTTAGAAAAAATTAGTTTAGTGTCTAGTTTGGCCAAAAATTATAAACCAGTATTGTGGGATCACCCAAATATGAAGTGGAGAATACTATTTGGGATGCTTACATTTCTTCTTATTGCTATGATTTGGGTGTTGTCATAATAGTGGTTTACAATTCCTAAGAGGAATGAATTTTAGCTGAAATCACATTTTTTTAGAAAATATAATAATTTAAGCCTTAAAAAGTTCCATTTTAAGGATTCCTATTGAAGAGGATTTGATCAAATCACCTTAGATCAAACCCCCTTGGATAGAACCTTGCTAGTTTTAAACCATACCTATAAATGCCTCTCCTTTACACCTATCAAAATGCTGATAAAAAATCACTTTTGATTTAGATTTTGGGGGATCAAATGAATTCATTTAAAATTTATTTCAAATGATTATTGTATTCCTCAAAACAAGCTATCCAATGAATATAATTTTAATATGTTTTGGTTTTGTTATGTATTTATTTTTTAAGTTTTATTAAACATAGGTTTTTCATCGAAAATGAATTTCTTTGTTCTTCACATGTGGAAAAATAGAAGATTATAATTTTTTGAAAAATATGAGTGCACCAGATATTGAAGTCCTTGATCCAACAAAAAAATAAAATAAAATTTTGACATATTCAAAAAAAGTTACGCGTTATACAGTCGCGTTGTGTCTGAATTGTAATTCGTTTGACTTTGAAACTTGTTTAAGGAAAAAATATTCAATTAAAAACTATCTAACCAAGTGGAAGCACTAGATATCAGCATTACAAATCTAAATTTGAAAGAATTAGAATTTTATCCTTCATGGAAAAAAAGTTATGCGTTATACGGTGTGCATCACTTTTTAAAAATGTTGTTTTTTGAAAAAAATCTATTTTCATGGGAGATGAAAAAAGAAGTGCAATTTGATTCCAAAAATTTTGAAAAAAATATTTTTAGAATCTACAGACAAAATTTGATGAGACTCTAGTTTGCACCATCTTCAAATTCCTCACAGTTTAGCCACTATAGGTGCCCAAATGTGAAGATTTAGTTAAAAATAATAATTTCAGTGTCTAGTTTGGCCAGAAATTGTAAACCACTATTATGGGATCACCCATTTGAGTGAGGACATTGGACATCTGCATGTTGATGCCTTTTTCGAGTGTTGTGATTGGAATGTGGACAATGGAATGGTGGGTGTTGATAAATCTAGTTTTCATAACCGTGAGGCATGTAATAATGTAACAAAGTTGTGTTGTTCATAGAATGATAAGCTCACCTATGGTGCAATCCAGTTAAAGGAGTTAAAAATGTGTGAGTATTCTTTTCTCAATAAGTAGGAGGATTGCATGTTGTTTCTGAAGGATGATATCCTTTTTGACCTTAATCATTGTGAGGGGGTTAGAGAATGTGATGAGACTATGTCTTCACATAGTCTTGATAATTATCCTCATATTCTGTAATCTGCCATAAGTTTTGAAAATGAAATGAGTTGTAGTAATGTCGCCTATGTTGTTTGGTTGACATGCAATAGTAAATCTAAACAAGCAGTAAGTTCTCACTTGTTCAAAGGAAACTTGACACTTGTGTTTGCAGGAATACAATTACTCATGTAGCTATGGTATGACAAAGGAAAGTATGGGTTAAGGGGGGTCAAATTTTTTAATAGAATAGTATTTGACATGGGTAAGAATTGATTTCCCTTTTTCATTTGGTGGCCTGGGGCCACCAAGTGAGGTTAAAAAGTTGAAAATAGACTTCATTTCCCAATGGTTCTAGCACTTGGTCTGCTCTCCCGAAAGATTCTGAATTCTTGCTCTGTTCACTAAGGAACAAACATCCCTAGAAAGAGCCTTTGATGGCACCTTCAAATTTTCAAAATTTGAAATATCCATGATGAAAAAATTTGATTTGCACACTAAGAAATCCCCATGAAAAATCTGCCTTAGTGACCTACTTTCGAGGGCCATAAATTAGAGCTAGTTGAATTTCATGCCGAATCCCTTGGTGAGTATATTCATTTGACATATGTGAACATGTATGTTGAATTTTAGCCTCCTGCGATGAGTTTTGATGGGGTTTTGAAGAGAAAAGTTGGAGGGTTCTGTGATTGTTTTATTGTTTGCAAATTCTCAAGCCTATGAAGTAGCCTCCTGTTTAGACTGATATTTCATAGTTGAATGATCATCATAGAAAATAAATTTTTGCTACTCATTCCCCTCATATTCATTTACTCCCTAGTCCAATTTTAGAGTCTGGGGAGGTGATTTTATATTTTTTCAAGGAGGTGACTTGGTGTGCTCAAGTTGGTTTTTGATAGGTGCAGACTACATAAAAGTCTTGACTAAGCCATTTTAGATGTTAATATCTTGCACCTTGAGATGAATTTTTCCAAGTTGTTTTTTGCACTAAATTCTTGGGTTAAATGTCTACATTCTTGTACATTTTCATGACTTTAGGAGGTCGTTTGACTAGTTTTCCAGGCAATTCCAGAGCCCAACTGGCTAGTTTTGATCACTGTGCAAATATGCTAGAAAGCAAATTCTGATGTCTACCCAATTCATTTTTTTCACCTCATATGTATTCAAAGGCAGTTTTAGGTAAATTTAAGGTAAAAACTTGTTTCAAAACAATTCCTTTTTTACTTGGGCCCACAAGGGGACCCGACATGTGTCACATAGTTTGAGGAAGTTTCTATCTAGTAGGCTAAAGAGATTAAATCTTTTTTGAAAGCTTGATGATGAGGGTGATGTGATTTGAGTTACTATGGGGAAATTCATAACACTATTCACCTTGCTGGGTTGTTTGAATAATTACATGATGCTAAAAAAGAAAATTATTTTATAGGCTAATGTTGTTCAAAGTTTCTTGTCTGAAAGGATGCATATATATATTTGTAACCATTGCTCAAATTTGGAAAGGGATCCAATTAAGTATAGATTCTATTAAGGATGCACTCAACATGGAAAATAACTCATCAAATTATTTATTATACTTGGAAACATAAGGCAAAATAAATAATTAAAACTACATGAAGTAAATCAGAAGCAAAGGATTTGATGGGTGATGATTGGGTACAAAGACATTGTCAAATAGTACAACATGCCAACCAATATATAAACATTTCTTGAGGAAGATAAAAATGCTTTAGTTGAGAGTGCTACAACAAATTTTGTTATGAACTTATTTTTAGTTGATGGATTTTTGGCAGAAGTGGAAACAATTTCCTTTGGAGGAAATTTGAGGACAGGTGAACTATTTAGGTGCAAGGTTCTGAAGATAAGAGTGGATTATTAAATGATCTAATAATGGAAGCCAATAACATGAAGATCACAAGTAATGACAATAAAGAGGTGAAAGAAACTTTTGGAGATGAAAATAAATAAATTCTTAGAGAAAGAGAAAATATTGAAGCTTACATGAAGCAACTGAAGGATGGACTTAGTTCTTCTAAAACATCAAGAAAAAAGAATCACAAACATCTTAAGATTCAAGAAATGGGATTCTTGGTACATTAGATGACGTTGATGATGATATTGATGATTTCACCACAAGAAAAGAATATAAGTCAAATCTTGATAATCTGCATCAAGTTGGCAAGCTTTCTTAGCTGGTTGTAAAAGATGGCAAGATTAAAAAACCTAAGTTGGTTTTTGGGGATGATGACTTGCCTAAGAAAGAGGAACTAGATGGAAAATGACATATTACATATTAGATGGAGAATAACAAAGGGTTAACTCCACATTGATTAGGTCTTCAAATTCAACATTTCCAATACATATTCAAGCTCAGAGGAAACATGGATTTGAAAATTGATGATTGGCTTAGAGAGAATTGGATCGATGTAAAAGAAACATTAAAGCTACATCAAGTGGATCAGAAGCAAGGAATTGTTAGGTTGACATTCCACTTGGAAATGGGGAGTATTTCATAGCTTTTGAAAGGAGGAATCTAGTGTTGGAAGAAGTCATGTGCCAACTGAAGAAGTTGGTTTGATATTGCAAGGAAACTTTCACACAATAGGGACATCATGAAGGGTGGCACATAGACTTGGAGATGTTTGCATTGTAGATAAGGGAGCTTCTCTCATGCTTACTGAGGGATTCAATTTGAATTTTCAAAGGATATTTCTACACAAATACAAGAAGCTACTGCAGGAAACATCTTCACTAAAAAGGCCCGATGTGTGGGTAAATCTAGCACATGTTTACTTCACAATGTGGATAGCTTGTGCATATAGGGAAAATGTACCAAAATTGTTTGAGGAAATTTCCTTTGGCATTGACACCCAAATTTTATTATACCTAGCTCAAATGCATCATAAGAAGAGTAATGGTGTGACTCAATTGTAAGTGAACATGGTAAAGCAGATCTTTGGTGCCTTTTAGGGTTTAAGATCTATAGAACGTGAGGAGACCATTCAACAACTAGCATGGATGGTGGCGTAGACCTATCTACACTGTCCCATGCCAGCCCGTGGGGGACTCATCAACATCATCCTTTCAGTAGCAAGGGCGCAGAGAGGAGGAAATCCCCCCTACCAGCCTGCAGGAGCTGATAGTACTATGAAGAAAATGTAGCAAGTGCGCAAGCTTAGGCTGCGTGGACAAGGTGGGCCCCATGAGAAAATTAAATCACAATGGTTTAACATTTGAAAGCCTTCTTTTTAAAAAAAGGCAGAAAATTTTAAAAATTAAAATGTTGTCTGATAAAGTGATTAAGTTGTGGGTATGTGTAGGATCATGAAAGGCCAAAAAGTGGCGATAAGATGGTTATGTGTAGGGTATGTAGCTAATGAATTTTTTTTACCCAAATTTGATGAAACAAAAAGGTTTTTTAAAGGAGATTCTCAACTTTGCACCAATATAAATTATGCTTTACTTTGAATTTTAAAAAATAATTATTATTCATTTTCTATTTTAATTACGACCAAAGTCCTAATTGATAGATTGATTCAAAAGAATCTATAACTTTCAAACGGTATCATATTTTATATTTTGCATACTATCGGATTAAAAAAAAATGAATTTAATGAAGTTTTGACCAAGTTAAGGTGGTTAGACATACGAGTTTCTATATTTTACAAAATTTGTAATAAAAAATTCATAATTAATTATTTACTTGGAAAAAAATTACAAAATAATATGCATCACATCCAGACATGAGACCTCTACTTATATCTAAAATATTATTAAAAAATATTATCATTTTATTGTGGTTAAAGGGTGGTTAGACAAACACCTACTTCTTATTTTTTCCCTAAAATTTAAGTACTACTCCATTGAAATTTAAAATTTTCACCAAATAGATTTAAAAAAAAAAAAACCTAGTAGTTTAGAAACTACATTCAATTTGCTACAGATTCTATTCTTACATATTTTTGAAATAATATAGATAACTTATTCAAATTTTTACGTCAAGTTGCCTAACTTTTATTTTTATGAATTTTTTTACACTTAAGGGCCTGTTTTTTCCATGATGATCCTACACATACCCTTGTTTAACTTTTAAAAGGAAAATATTTTAATTTGAAGTGCAAGGTAAAAATACATGGGGAAAAGTTCTTAGTGCTCGGTAAAATTGTTAAAATTTTTCACATAAAATAATATTCTTTGCTGCAAGTGAAATGAAAATAAAAGAGGCATGGGTAAGTTTTTAATAGCCTGATGAAAATTTTAAAAGTTCCTTCAAGAGTTAAAGTAAAATTTAGAGTGCCAGCAAATTAAAGTAAAGATACATGGGTAAGGAGCTTTCACCAATAAAATATTTTTCTTTGTTGAGTGAGTAAAGGATAAATGCAAGGGAAAATGTTTTTTTCAACTATGGAAAAATAAAAAGAGGAATAAAACGGATTTCATGAGAAAGAAAAAATAGTTTTCATGCTACGGGGAAAATGTGGGGGAAGTGAAGATTTTTCAATGAAACAGTAAATTTGCAGACTGGGTAAAAAGGGTGAACATTTTCATGGTCATGTTAATTTTCAAAGTGAAGGGATTTGACAGTGGCAAAGATATTTTCAACAACAAAGCATAGATGAAGAAGGTCATCATGGTGAGGAATATTTTCTATTACAGGCCAAGTGATTGCAGGAGGCATGAATCAAAGGGAAGATTGAAATGTCTTCATGAGATGGAGGTAGTTACAGATCAAAGGATGATGAAGGATCTAGGTGTCACATGAAGATGTAGTTTTAGGGTTTCCTCTTCTCCTTCTTCTAGTTCTTTATCTTTGAAGGGGATTCTGAGAGATTTTTTTTCTCCAGTTTCTGAAGAGTGTAATTACTTGTACAAAGTAGCTTTTCTAGGTTTTAGGTTATTCTTTAAGTTTCAGATTTAAGTGATGTAATATGTTTTGCTGATAATGGAAGGCAGATTCAATCTACAGTTTAGGATGAAGAATGTCATATTGTCAATGTCGGCTTTGTGTAATACAATGATTTTTCAATCAAGATAATCAAGAATTGTTGAGGTTTTCATTACACATTTACTATGATGAATGTTTAGCTAATAGCTTTTATTTATTGAATAAATTAAATTTAGGTTTTAGTTAAGCATTGAGAGCATTGTTATTGTGCAATGGTTTGGAAGTAGATTGACAATATTTCCTTAAGTGGCTGCATTAATACTATAAGGGAGTGAGGTTTCAAAGGCTATTGAATTAGTGTTTATGTTATTATCAGGGGATTATTTTATCTTTACTCTGTTATGGATAAGGCATTGTCTTAGTGGGTTTCTTTGTTTGCAAAACCTGGAAGGAATCACCATATTTTAATAAAAAATCATTCATTCCTATTTTTCCTATTTTATGGGATATTGGTATTTACCATGTTCTCCATGCTAGTTAATGAAGGTTGCCCAATATTTTATCCAACGTTGAGTGATATTTCATGTTTCTTGGCATATTCTTGTGAGTGCATTATCTATTCAACAATACCCTATTGAGTTTGGGTGTAAATCATTAGGTGTTGCTAAAAGGGTGACCCCCTTAGGTCCTACAAAACTTGAAGTGCAGGGGAAATGTATTCCAATCTAATTTCATGTTCATTGGCCAAACCCTACACTAGATCTAAGTATGAAATGTGGCTTACTTCTAGGATTTAGTGAATATGTTGATTTGGGAACCAACAGACTACAGCCGTAAGACATGGGTTTATTTCTTACAACATAAATCTAAAGCATTTGACAAGTTTGAAGTGTTTAAGGACTGGGTTGAAAAGGAGAGTGGGCATTTCATCAAGGTCTGAAGGTTTGATAGAGGGGGGAGTATACCTCAAATTAGTTTGTCATTTTTTTCAATCAACATGGAATTAAGATGGAGCTAACAATAGCCTATACTCTGCAGTAAAATGGAGTGGCTGAGAGGAAAAATAGAACTAGTGTGGAGGTGGAAAGAAGTATGCTTAAAGATAAGAGACTCCCAAATGAATTTTGGGGTGAAGTTGTAGAAACAACAGTATATTTGATAAATAGAAGTCCTACAAAGGTAGTTTGTAACAAGATTCCACAAGAGGCATGGGAAAAATGCAAGTGGACAGTTAAGCACTTGAGCCAAAAGAGAAGAGGAAAAAGTTGGATGACAAGGGTGAGAAGTGCATCTTTATGGGCTATAGTGAAGAGTCCAAAGCCTACAGGCTATATAACCGAGTCACCAAGAAAATAGTTATCAATAGAGATGTGGAGTTCTTAAAGGATAAATCATGGGATGGCCTGATAGATACTGATAGCTCTGTACATCTCCCAAAAGCTCTGTACATCTCTCGAAATATCTGGTTGATGAACAAAAAGAGTATGAAGTGTAGCAAGATGATGTTATGGAGCCCCCAATAACTCCCAATAGCTCCGGACCTCTTCGGACCAATACATAGATGGGGATGCTCAACAAAGCAGAAGTTGTAATGAAAATTCAGACCCCACTCTTGCCTCCCTAATTCCAAGAAAGACCAAGAGTCTAAGGGAGATCTACCAAAATGAAAGGTATGATGAAGAGTTTGATGAAAGTATGAATTTTGTATTATTTTCTCATAGTCATCCAATTTATTTTGAGAATTCTATGAAAGAAAACAAATGGTGTGAAGCCATGGATGAGGATATCAATGCAATAGAAAGGAATAGAACGTGGGAGCTAACTGGTTTGCCTCCCAACAAGCAAGTAATTGGAGTGAAATGGGTCTATAAGACTAAAAGCAATGCTGATGGAAAAATAGAGAGGCATAAGGCAAGATTAGTTGTCAAGGGATAGAAACAATAGTTTGGGAGAGATTATGATGAGACATATGCTCCAGTTTCAAGGCAGGAAACCATGCAAGTAGTCATAACAATTGTAGACCAACACAAGTGGAAGGTGTTGTTGGTGCTTTTTTCTAGCAAAACCTTGAGTCCTCTAAAGGGTAGCCAACCCTTATGCTCAAGAATATTCAAAGTTAGTGGCCAACACATGGGACATTTTATATTTAATATTTTTCTCCCCTACACTTTGGGCTCTATGAAACCCGAGAGGGTGATCCCAACAATGTGTTTGTAAATACTAGTGTCTCTAGGAATCAAACACAAAGTAAATAGATAATTCTCCTTAAATTTTTAAAAGGTCCAATACCCTAAAGGTTCAATTGACCTTCATGGAAATGCCTAAATTAAACAAGAGAAAATGTAATTTATTAAATTTTACACACACCCACAACAAGATTGATAAGTAAATTAATTTTAATTTTTTGATCAGTTGTTGAATTGGTCATCACAATTGCAATATAATTACCCTACTTAAACCAGTGACATATCCTTGGAATGGAGACAATCCTAATACCCACATGAATAGAAAATAATTTCATACATGATAATACCCAAAGCCTTGAAAACAATGTATTACAGTATTCCCACTTAACATATCCACCATTTACTTCTTACTAGCATCCTAATACATGAATTATTACAAAATTATAGTCATACTCAAGCATTTACATCCATTCATTAAATTAATGAGAAAGAATAGAGCAGTACATCCATTGGAAACCCATAGAGATGAATAAGATAACCATTGATTATATTATTCATAGTTTGTAGAACTAGTACATAGGAGAGAAAACTGTAGAAATTTTATACTTCTCTATTGTATATATTATCACTATTATTGTCAAAGAACCATGTACATATTGATTGAATTCATCCCTAAAATACACTACTAGAAAGTTCATTACTCTTTTCTATTTCTGTGTGATTGCTTCAAAGAAAAACTACCAACTGACCTCTCCTGTAATCAACCTTGAAATCCCTTTTATAGAACAAGGGAGCAACAAGCATTGAGCTAAATTACACATTACATTCAACTTTCATTTCAAAACTAATTTCACCAAAATGTGAAATATTCCTTGAATAGTTATAAGCAATCATTTGTAGGATAGGAGAAAGGAAAATTCCAAAACTCGTTAGTCAGAGAGGACCCACCATCCTTCCAAAAGGCGTCATTGTCACAACATCAAAACTTCTATGTCCACACCAAACCTAGAAAAGTCACCATCAACACCAAAAGCATAGACCAACCAAGAGGAATTGTATCGGCACAAAGGACCAAAAACCAAGCACTAGCTTAGAAAGAAAATGATGTGCTACCCTACTTTGTCAGCAATAGAATAAGTATGCCTACTTGGTGTCCTTATTGAAATTGGGGAAAATTTCACCACCTCATCCTCTAAGTCTACTAATTTAGTCATGGTCATAAGATACTGGCGGCAACTTGAATCAGTCTCAATCTCACTATCTGAGGGATCATCTAAAACTTCAATGGGAGAATGATTCTTACTCAAATAAGCTCAGTGGTACTTGTTCCTCCTCACTGCCTCCCTCTTAGGCCTATCATACTTCTTCCCTCTACCTTAAACCAGTTCCTCTGAAATAATTATGCTTCTTAGAAGATAGGTATGTTTGACAACATTCTGTACAGATTTTTTTACTAGATTTTGTTTTCTTCCTCAGAGTTATAAGAACCCCAGGGATATCCTATTCATTCTTAGGAGTGTCACCTTGAAACTAAAGGGGATTGAGTCTCTTGGACCTTCAGACTAGGCTAACAGACACACTTAGTTTATCCAGTTTCAGTAGAGTAACTACACAGGACAAAGACACTTCCAACAATGTATGAACTATATCAACTCAAGAACAACTATCTCAAACTCTACAATTACTAAAAAAAACTCCACATGCTCCTATTCATATTATCAACTCTTGAAGACATCAAATGGTGAGAATAACAAGCAGGAAATATTCATTAAATAGAGCAATTGGAGAGTGTTTGCATTAATGTTCCAAGAAAGCTTGTGTGAGAGAGCTAGCAATCAACTATGATTTTTGAACCTTAGTCATTGATCACACATTGAGACAAATCAAAAAATAATAAATCAAAATGATTAATTATGAAGAAGTTATTCGCATGCACTTGATGCCTCTCCCTAATTAGAAAAACCCAAGTGGATAGGAACCCATTGTGCCTTCATAATTAATCACATACTTAGCACTTGATAAAACATATTGTGTCATTTTTACTCGCTCACCAAAGGGAATTAATTTATGTGAAATTCATCACCACAAGATAGTGGGGAGAAATCATGATTTAGCCTCAAAATATCAGCCTGTACTTTTCCTTACTTCAATTTCATCTTCCCACATCTAATAGCATCTAACATAATTGATGGTTGCAATCAAAAGCATTCCCAAATCTCAAACACATGCCAAAAGAAACCAACTCTAAGATGGCACCTATTTTAATCTTAGTGTAGTCTCGGTCAGATTTTATTAGTGCTTTATGTCCACTAAATTCATTCAAAGCCCTTAAAATATTCCATGCGACAGTCGCCCGCTCACCCACTGAGAAACGGGAGATACAAGTGGGCCCCTCACAGGATGGCGGGGAGCAGTCAGGATTGACCCATGTCACCCTCCATCAACCATTGATCTTTTTTCTTATAAATATTTTGTCATCTCCAAGGCTTGACAGGTCCCTCCATGGAGCAATAGGTGTCATCTCATCCACTAGCACACGACATTTTATAAGCATTAAATAAAATATGGCAGGGCAACAAGGAGCAATGGAGATTTGACCATGTCACCCAACAACTACCATAGATTTATGTTTGATATCATTCGCTGATCACAAAAAGATATTGAACCCACCACATAAAGGTAACATGTGTCTAGTGCCCACTAGCCCATGTGATTACTTCACCTCAATACATAGAACAGACGGGCATGTGGGGAATAGCCCCGATGGAGACACATGTTGTGATATCGATCATTGATCTCTCTTAAAGCTCTGCCTGTTAACCCCTTGGAAGAAATGGTCACACCGCTGGACATGAAATTTAGCAACTTCATACTAGCCCGCTCAAATATTTTAATGAAGAGTGAAATGGAGCCGGTGTGTGGGGAATGGTCGTGATTCACCTGCAATGATTGAATTGTCATTTTATAACAAAATATGCACATGCCACAAATGTTAGTTTTTAAAAGAGGGCCACTACTAGGCTGATGATGATTGGGGGCATGGAAACATGGATTAAGACCCCAAGGTAACTATTAAAATCCAATCATAGACCTAGGAAAATTTTCATGAAGGATTTCAACCCCTAAAATAATGACAACAATTTAGAACGAACACAAGCACTGAATGGTATCATTAGGACTTAGGGGCTGGTAAGAGAACAATGTTGATGGCATGAGTTATAACTTAGACAACTGGGAAACTGCATCAAAAGGTCAACAATGAAATAGAATGTTAATCATGATATTTTAGACTCAAAGGTTAATTTGGAAGGGTTTTGATAACACAAACCCTAAAAAAAATGATGAGGAATATAACCCTAAGCCCAAAATGAGGGTCTAAGCCAAATATTGAAAAAATTTAAAATCAAACTAAAGAAAAAAATTTAGGGGTTCCATCAAGTGTATCAAATGGATGTGAATTTCTCCTTCTTAAATGGAGTATTGAAAGAAGAGGTGTATGTGGAGCAACCACCTAGTTATGAAGTTTCAGGTTAAGAAAACAAGGTATATAGGCTGAAGAATGCTCTTTCTGGGTTGAAGCAAGTACCACAGGCATGGTACAATAGGATTGAATCATATTTGTTGAGCAATGGCTTTAGTAAAAGCGATGGTGAGCCCACTCTTTACATCAAGGCAACTGATGGTAAGATTTTAAATGTTGTCTTGTATGTTGATGATTTAGTTTTCATTGGGGATAATGATTTCCTCATTTTTGATTTTAAAGAGGCCATGAAAAGAGTTTTAAATGACATACTTAGGTCTCTTGATGTATTTTCTAGGCATAGAAGTAAAAAAAAATGCATGATGGTATTTTTATCTCTCAAGAAAAGTATGTAGTAGAGATTTGGAGATGTTTAGGATGCAAGATAGCAAGCCTATACCCACACCAACAAGCATAGGTTTGGAGTTGAGAAAGGTAAAATCAAAATGAAATTTTGTAGGTCTAAGTAGTAGCTTGTAGATATTTTTTACCAAACCTTTGAGCAGAGATTATTTTGAACACCTAAGAAGAAATTTAGGTGCTATTGATTTGTATGAAGAATTATGTTGTTTGACGGCTCAGTCAAAGGGGAGTGTTGGAAATATTTAATTTTTTTGTCTAAGCCCTTCTCACGTCAACTCCCCTATTGCACCTACTTGTCAGGAGGCTCTTTGCAATGACATTTTTTTTTTTTTGGGATCTTAATCCATGTTATTCTCTCGACTCCAAAATTTATTGTGTGAGGTAAATTTGAATTTTGAGAGGGAATTTTTGGAAGAAGACAAGAATAGAAGAAGAAGTTGCAGCAACAACAACAAAGAATGTTCTGAGAATGAAGTGCAGAGTGTGTGCATGGAGCAACAGATAGCTCTAGATTGTTTTTTGTGTGCGGGGAGCAACAGATAGCTCCAGGTAAATAGAAAGAAGAAAATAGAGCTTTGAGAAGATATAGATTGTTGTAAGTGTGTGTGTGTAGCTCTAGATTTTTGTCAAAGTAGTTTGTAGTTTCAAGTTTAGAAATCATTTTGTAAATGTTATTTTCTGGTTTAATAGAACAAACAAAATTTTGCATGAATAGTTGTATGTCTCTAATCAATTAATTTTTTTATTCAACATTTTATTTTGGTATTCCCAATTGATTGGGAAATAGAGCAACAACTTTGTGCATTTTATTTGTGTTTGGGATTTAGAAATTCCCTTCAAATTTTGTGTTAGTGAATCCATGAAATAAATTCCAAAAGCTAAATTTGGTTAAGTTTTAGTACAAATTAATTTAATTTAGTTTTTGACTCAAGAACATAAAATATTTTTGCATCTTTTAAAAGGTGAAAGCATTATAATTAGTATAGAGTCTTTATCGATATTCAAATAATAATATTTCATAAATTTTAATCAATATTGATTAAACAATACTCTTCACTTGTATTTCAAAAAGTTATTTTATAGATATGATTGGATAACATTTTGTAAAAATTGAGGTTCATGATAAAAGTAGAATCAAGAATTATTTAAGTTTTTCCATTTCTATGAGGCTTACATTTAATTAAAGCTAGGTAATGTGCTTGATGTGTTTGATATGATAGTGGATGGTCTAGTACAATGTAAGAATCATTGTTGCTAGCTAGATGACCATGATGTCTATATTATTTGATTACCAACCTGAAATAAATGAATTAATGTGATGTGGCTTAAGTTATGGCTATTCCTAGGGGTGTGATGTACCTTAAAAAGTTTATGGCTCAAAGAACATAAGCTTTGGTGGAAATATAGTTTTTATTATGTCAAATCTATTATAGAGTGCTCTACAACATTGTTACAACTTATGTGAATTGATTAAAACATTTCTAGATGATCCTTGTGCTAAAAAATGCATTTAAGAGGTACTATAGAAATAATGCTAAAGTTAAAATATATATCTAAATATCACCAAATTTAATTTGAGAAAGATTTTTTTTGTTAAGAAAAACTTGGTTTTGAAAGGTCCAGGAACCCATAGTAATACAAAAAGATAAGGGATGTTCCCAATATCAGCATAGAAAAGCGTCGCATGCTGCTAGAATAGAAGACCAAAAAAGAGACCAGTGAATCCAGAAGTCACCTAGAAAGGTCTATCTGCGTCCAACAAAAGCTAGACATCTAGGGGAAAGTTTTAAACCCATATTTTTGAATTATTTCCATTCCTGCTATGTATTGCAACTCCCATATTCGCAACCCAATCAACCACTTGGTTACCTTTCCCGCCAACATGAGTGATCTTGAATTCCACCATATCTTCCAGCATGTATTTTACTACTTTTACAATCACATCCAACCTCCAATTATGAAGAGGGCCACCATTCAAAGCATCAACCACTAGTTTGGAATCGCCTTCAATCCACAATCATCTCCACCCCTTATCTCTAGTGATCATAATGCCCTAGAGAGCCACCCTAGCCTCAACAATGTTGTTTGACACACTACCATAGTCAAAGGAGAAAATTAGCTTAGTGCCACCAAATTCATCTCGAAAGATGCCACCTCCCCCAACACTTCCAGGATTCCCCTTGGTAGCACCATCAAAGTTGCACTTGATCCACCCATTCTCCAGAGCCACCCACCTAATGATCTTTGTGCATAAAGGCATGGTGTGATTCTTTCTTAACCACTGAAAAAGAGACCATGCATCATCCCACCTCTTTTTAGACTCAGGGAGATCCCAATCTCTCTTATTGTGTACCTCTCCAATCTCTTCAATGTTGCTAACAATGTTGTCCTAGATTATGTCACTCAACCTCTCCTCACTTCTGAAAATACGTCAGTTTTGTTCAATCCAAAGAGCGCAAATGATGATAACAGGAGCCACATCCCAAATCAAAGCTATTCTTGAAATTTTGGCCTTGAGAGACGAAATATCCAGAAGGAAACTCACATATTTAGGAATGAACCATGACAATCCCCAATTATTGAGGAATCTACACCATATGCTCCAAGCAACATTGTAATGTATGAAAAGATGGTTATTATCTTCCTCCTTCCGCTTGCACATAACACACCAAGAGCGTCCCTATTTGCCTAGAGTTTTTAGCTTATCCCATGTCAAGGCACGACCCCTCCAAGCAATCCAAAAGAAAGAGTTCATCTTAGGAATACTGTATCTACACCAAATTCTACTATTACCACGAGTCGCTGAAATTTTAGCATAAGTGTGGTATTCATCATGGATAGTAACACAACCACTGCCATTTCCATTCCATCATAATAAATCCTCCTAAATATCGTCGATAACTGGCCAACTTTCTAGTCTTACTTGTAGCTCTTAGAAAAGCGGTCCCAACACATCAGCAATGGCATGAAGTTGTTTCCATCACCGAAGAGGAGCCTCTCCCTCTAAGTAATTGAAAACTGTATCTCCAATTGTGTCTTCAAAGTGAGATAAGAGGGGCGCCAGTTGAGGGTCATCACCCAAAGCATGAGACTCCAGCCATCAGTCTTTCCAAAAAGAGATATTGTTCCCCATGCCCAATCTCCACACCAAATCAGGTTTCAAAAAAGTGCTACAGGATCTTATAAAGTTCCAAATGCAAGAGCCCTTGGGTAAATCATGAGTGAAAATATTTTCCACCTTGTTCTCAAGGTACTTCGCCTATAAAATATGACTCCAAAGTCTCCCTTTATTAGTGTACACTCTCCACATTAGCCTCAAGCCCAAAGCCTTATTCATTTCCTTGCATTTCCTGAGGCCTAGACCCCCCTTCTAGGTTGGAGTGCATACCTCATTCAATTTGACAAGGCAATATTTAAGCGAGTCTTCACCTCCCCTCCATAGAAAGCTTCTCTTGACTGCCTCCATGTGTTTTGCAACCTTACTTGGAATCTGAAAAATAGACATAGTGTATATAGGGATAGCTGTGAGAGAGGCCTTTTTGAGAGTTATCCTTCTAGCTAAAGATAGCCACTTGCCCTTCCAAGAGGCAAGCATCCCTTGGATACAATCTATAACATTGCTCCAATCTCCAATTGAGTTGGATTTTCTGGTTAAAGGCATTCCCAAATACATACTTGGGAGAATATCAGTGTTCAAACCAAGAATCCTCTATATCTCAATCCTATGAGCATTGCCTTCCTTTAGAAAATATATATTTTGACTTGAAAACGTTAACCCTATGCCCCACCGCTTCCTTAAATTTATTTAAGATATTCTTAAGAGTTCTCGCTTCACTGATTTTGGTTGCACCAAATAGGAGGATGTCATCTACAAATTGTAGATGAGATATATTGTTGATTCCACCTGAGGCCTAGATGCCTTCCGAATGACCTTCATGCATCTTCTTCTTCAAGTTTCTGCCCAACACATCTACCACTAAGAGAAACAAATAGGGTGAGAGGGGGTCACCTTGCCTAAGCCCCTTTTTATATAGAAAAAAATATGTGGGGACCCCATTAATTAGAACATAGGAATGGGTGGAGATACAGCTAAAAATCCATTTTCACCAGGATTCATTGAATCCAAATCTATGCATTATCCCAATTAGAAATCCCTAAGGAACTCTATCATAAGCTTTATTCATATCCAATTTAATCATCACTCCATCCCTCTTCTTGCAAATGGTGGAGTGAATAGCCTCATGGGAAATGATAATGCCATCAAGGATTTGTTTATCCTTCAAGAATCCACTCTACTCTTCACTGATTATGTCATTCAGACACAACTTGAGTCTAGACGCCAAAGATTTTTCCATAATTTTATATATCACATTACATAAGGCAATCGACCTATACTGATCAAAAGAGGAAGGGGCATTGCTCTTTGGGATCAGGGCAAGATATGTAACATTCCACATGACTTCAGGACAACCCTACATTTCTTGCATTCTTCAGTAGCCAACCATACATCATTTCCCACCTCTTCCCAATATATTTGAAAGAATTATTCCTGGAACCCATCTAGTCTAGGGGCTTTCCTAGCACCAAGGGAGAAGAGAGCAATATTAATCTCCTCCTTTGAGAAAGGGGCCAATAGACTCTTATTTTTCTCAACAGAGATAATATGAGGGATGCAATCTAACATCTCCTCATGAATTTGTGGATTAATATTGGCTCGAGTTCCAAGAAGATCTTGAAAGAAGTGAAGCCCTTCACTCCTAATTGCACCTATATCTTGAAGGATAACATTGTCCCCCCTTTTGATATTCAAAATCTTGTTGTGTTGCCTCCTAATTTTGGTGGATAGCTGCAAGAATCTTGTGTTACAATCCCCCTCTCTAAGCCACTTCACCCTTGAATTTTGTTGCCAAATAATTCCTTCCATCCTTAGTAGCCTTTTTAGTTCCTCATTGAGTTTAGCCTCCTTTTCCTTATATTCTTGAGAGTACCCATTAGTTGTGATTGCCTTGGTCACATTGCTGATATCAGCTTCCACCTAATTTTTACCAATATGAATGCATCCCAAGGATTCCTTATTCCACTCCCTAGCATTCCTATTGACACTTTGTAGGTTATTAGGTACAATGTACCTCCTACATCCCTTGACCTCTGCACTCCACCATTGATGGACGAGCTTGCCAAAATATGGGTGTTCATACTAGAAGGATTATGTTTTGAAAGGAATGCCTCTAGGCTTGTTATGACTACATAGAGTGAGAGAAATTGGCTAGTGATTTGACCCACCATAGTGTTGTACCTCTAAGAAGAAACCACCTAAATCAAGAAGCCACTCTGAGTTGAGAAGGAAGCAGTCAAGTCTACATTGAATGTTATCACCCCCCTCTCGCTTATTGTTATAGGTGAACCATCCACACCTAGGCCTGACATCCACCAAGGAGAGATCATCACATAACCTTTTGAAATTGATGGACCCATTATAGTTGAAACCACAGCCTCTGCTTTTTTCATCAGGAGATAGTATGGAGTTGAAAACTCCCTCGATAATCCACTTAACTTTGTTGTGGGACTTTCTGAAAGATCGAATATGGTTCCATGTGCTCATCCTATATGGTTCATTATTAGGTCAATACACATTGGTTAAAAGGAATTGTGTTCTGCTCCTCATTTCCTTACAGCTTATAGAGAGGTAGAATTGTCTTGAATATACTATTAAACAACAATAATGGTTTTTATTCCAAAGAATAGTGAGACTGCCAGCTGATCCCACAACCTCTTGTTCCACTTTGTCCCTATCCAACCAAATCATGGACATCATCTCCTTGAACATACCACTGAACAACTTGGTTTCCTAAACCAAGAAAAAGTTGGGAGACTCTCTCTATATTAGCTGTTTAAGAAAACGATGCTTGATAAGGCAATTAAGCCCTCCGATGTTCCAACTAGTGTGTTTCATGGTAAACCAGATTCAGGGAGGTGCTTGCCTCCAAGAGTCACAAATTTGTTCAGAGAAACCTATGATCCATTTTCTAGATCCTCCAATGCCTTGGACCTTTCCTTATAAGCATCAATTTTTCTTCCCCTGGTATTAGATGCCCCGACATCAACCACTAAAGAAGGCTTGTTTCCAAATTTTTTTGTCTGCCTAGTGGCAATGCTCCATTCGTTGTTTTTCTCAGCCAAATCCCTTCCTCTGGTGCTAACTGCTTCTAAGCCCAAGTTGTCTTGACAAAGGGGGACCATACGAGCCCTTCCCACTATTAGAACTAACTATCTAGCTCTATCCTTCAGGCCGTCATTAACCGGTGTTGCACCTTGCTGTTGCCCGTAAACAATGTTCTCGCTAGTATCAGCTGAAGAATTGGGACATTGGTTGGGTTCAACAACTAGGTCATAATTTTTGTTGTCTACCAATGGTTGCATACCACCATGATCACTAGGGCTTGGGAGAATCACCACTAGAACACCCTCATGTTATTTCTCTACCACCGGCTTTTTCCATTCCTTATGCTCCTTTTCTACAACCGCATCTACCTTCTTAACCTCCTTGTCGGTACTCAACTCTAGACACAACCTAGCCAAGTGGCCAAGTTTGGCATACCTATAACAACTAATTGGAAGCCCTTCGTATTCCACTGATTGAGTCCATATTCCCAAAATAGAGGATAGGTAGATGCTTAGTTTTAGGGGTTTTCCCAAATCCAACCACACACAGATCCGCACTTTAACCTTTAGCTTGCAGCCCCTGAAAGGCACCTCACTCCGTATGAAGGCCCACAATGAATGCCCAATCAATTTAAAGATCTCATTAGATCTAAGCTTAAGGGGGAGTTTTTGTAAATTAATCCAAAGTGGAACGCGAAACAATGCTTCTTGCCTAGGATCAAAGCCAGGGGTCCATGCTCTCACAAACAAACTGTCACTACCGAAAAACCACGGGCCTCCCCTGATAACAACATTCCACTCATACTCAAATGAAAAGGTCATCCATAGAAAACCTAACGGTAGGAGGTTGATCGCTAGTTCTGAGCCCTTCCAAGTTGATTTGCACCAATTCTTGATTTGTTTGAGGGATGGCCAAATTCCTACGAACTTGGTGATCACCACCATCTGCTTAAGCCTTTGAACCGTCGATTGAAGCATGTGTTCAGGGATGACAACTTCTAGGGAATTCGTGGCTACGTTAATATTTACATTTTTGAAAGCGACCCTTTCTAATTTACTCTCCTTTTTGCTATGATATATTTTCTTGCTTACATCGATAGAGAGGGATCCCATTCTGCTCACTTCTTCCATTTCTACCCCTTCATCCTCAACACGAAAAGCTTCCTTCTGCTCCCTTGCTTGTTCTTCCTGCGACTACCCATATTCACTCATTTCGCTAAGATTTAAATAAAATAAAATCACAATATTTAAAAAATGTAAAGGTAGATAATTAAAATTTCATACAAAAAATTTGAATTTTAAATCCAATATGTTATTTTATAAAGATTCACCATTAAGATAGTTGTTCTCAATTAACTAAAATAGTTTTGTAAATAGGTTTTGACTTTTCTTTTCAACTCATGAATAAATTCCCCTTCAATTAAATTATCTTCAAGAATATGGACATTTGAAAAATACTATACTTTTATTCATTCTTCATGCATATAAAAAATAACTATAATTTAATAGATGTACTCTAGCCTACTAACAACAAATCATTCTTTATTACGATCTAGTGAATGAATGAAAATAAAATTTGGAGAGAAAGGAAATTAAGATTTTTTTATTTTTTTTGTAACATGACTATGGATTAGAACAAAAGAAGAATGAATATTGGCTTCAATGGTTGTTAATACATTAAGGTTGAATTGTAGTGGTTGTTAATACATTAAGGCTTAATTGTAGGAACTTCAAAATTATGACATAAATGCACAAGATAATATTCATGCATCCATTAAAGGATAGAAAACACATAATATAATTAATTAAATGGTCATTTGTGGCATTACATACCACTAGAACACATAGGGTAGTATCAATTAGTTAAGTAGGGTCAACGTAATGGTAATGAAAACCTCTATATATAGAAGCACCTATGGAAGGGCAATGAAAGTTCTAATGTGGCAATCATGAAGATGAGTACCCATAGGGTAGAGTGAATATAATATATGCACTCAATGAGATGATGACAAATATTCAATAGAGCATAATAGGACCAAAGGATGGATACCATCAAGCGAAATAATAGGAAAAATTCTTAAAATTTAGGATGTATTGTAATAAGTTAATTATATTGGTCTATCTAAGCAATTAGGATAATGGATAAAAATATGATAAGGAGGAAAGCATGAAACCTCCCAATAAAGTATCAATATGATGAATATTTTCAATTGATGTGATCATATTTAAGTGTAATACATAAGATTAAGATAAGATGAAAGTGATTTTTCCATGTGGGAGTAACATAAAATATTCTTATACTACATAAGGTTTTGGTTATAGTAAAATGATTTTCAATATACATAAGAATTTTTAAGATCCTAATGAGGTGGATATTGTGATTGTAGTATATTATAAAACATAAAAACTTTATGGTTGTTAATTTGGATTTAATGTTAATATTTATTATTGTAGTGATATAAAATTTTGCCAAGTTTGGTTTATCACAGGATAATTAGGTAACAATTTTTGAGAGTTTATTGAGTATAGTATGATTGAGTGAGTGACCAATGGGTTACTATGATACATGTTTATTAAAGGTGATAAACATTGTGGTAATAAATGTGATGTGACAAAAATATAAGGATTCACATTCAAAAAATCTAATCTTGTGTTTATGCCATTGGTGTATTGTATGGTTGATACTACTATTGGTGGTGTAAATGTGGGAATATAAGGTATGGTTTAGGAGAGGAAACTTGTTTTCCTCCTTTCCATTGAGCATTTGTGAATGCTTGATTGTAACTAGTTGTTGTAAGGACATTAGCATCCATAATCTGAGCTAGACTATGTATCACATCTATTCATTGAGAAGCATTTATTAGCTTCCTAATGATGTCCACAATAGGTACCATTTCTCCTGTTAATGATTAGGACAATTGAGGTGCAATAAATATTTATTTAGACATGATTGGAATTGTAGAAGGCTAGATGGATGTATATTAGTTCTAAAGCCTAGTATTTTGCAAAACTCTATATTTTATTTGTTGAGTGTTTATAAATATATAGAAAGTGGATGGATTATTCCTATACTAAAAAGATGGGAATTACTAAATTTATAACACTAATTTTATTTATTTATTTTCATGTTCTCTTCTTCTCTTGTGCTCATAGTTTCATAGTATTTGGGGAATGATGTTAAGTAAAAAAATACCATGTGGATATACATTATATATCATACATATTAACACCATTTCCTTGGATCCCTTATGTGCTACCTTGTGCCATTTATTGTTATTTATGATATATCTTCAATTTTGCTGTAAGCCATTCTCATGATTAAACCTATTGGAGACATATCATCTGGACTATGGCTTCTACAAGGCTCTCATTCCTAATTTTTCAATTGTAACTCTTTCCACCTTAAAGGAAATTGCTCTCAATTGGTATTAGAAATTACTCTCAAGTGGAGGCATACATTCTACTGTGCACTTCACTTTGTTCACACACCACCAACATTGTGATGCTATCTGATTGATGGTGAAATAAGTGCTTATCAAGATCTTGATAAACCACTAGAATTTTTCACCATAGAAAATCACAATATTTTATGCAATGATGAGGCCCAAAAGATGTATATAACAACCAGAAATTGACCCTAACTGTTATATCAATTATGAGGGAGTTTTGAAAGCTCAAAGAGGTGTGTACATTGCTAGAAGAAGCCTATTTTTAGTGCACAAAGGAGTTATTCTCCTTTAGTGGCGAATGGGTCCCTCTTAGGGTTTCTAAAATTGAGATCTAGGTTATATTCCTTGATGTTTACACTCCTAGATTCTTGGTTTTTAGCTCATGAAAACTTGAACATAATTTTCTAGCTTCAATTCTTCACTCTTGCACTTTGAAGGTCGACTTTGCAACTTGAAAACTTTGACTATTTTTCTCTAAACTTTCTCTTCACTTGATCTTCAACCTATAAATCTATAAACACACGTTTAAGGGAAGAAAAAATTGTTGACTGTTAGTGAATAGGTGTTTGTCTAAGTCAAACCCCTTGTAGGTAATTAAACCAAATGATGAAATGATGTAATTGAAGCATGAACATGAAATATGTAACTGATGATACCTTGGATGTTGTATTGTAATGCAAATTTTCAATCTAATATGTAGTGGCCATGAAGAATGTAGATCTTGATCTTGAATATATGTGAAAAATTCTTTCAATAGATCATTGATGCTACATCAACTTTCTTAGCTCAATAATATGCATGAATGCATTCAACCTTAGACATGTTTGCATGTTCTTGAATTGCTACAATAAACAATTGATAATCTACCTTGATATGCCTTTGAAAATGCTCTTGAATGCTCTCTTGAAATTTCTAGAATGCTTCATAAACTAGCTAGGATTTATTGTAAAGTTTCTTGGAGAAACAATGTGAATTAACCCCTATACTAAATCCAGAGATTAACCCAAAAATTCAAACAATTCAATCTGACACCACACCTGGAGATAAATATTATTAAATTCTCACCATAATGAAATTCAAAAGGGGGTCCTCATTAAGGGAGGATCCATTCACCGCCTTGGGCGAATGGGTCCTGGTACTATTTTCTAGGACCTCATCTTCGAGGGATGAAAGAACACTAAAAACCAATGTGAGACATGTTGATAAAGACAGGTCCTATAGAGGGAGGACCCATTTTCCATCTAGGGTGAATGGGTCCTAGCACCAATTTATAGGACCCTAATTTTTCCTAATTAAATGTTTGCAATTTAAATTGTGGGCATTAGGATAGATCTTCGAGAGGTGTCCAAAATATGGCTTAAATTTGAATTAAAGGAGTTGTTAAACAGGCACATGACAACTAAGAGGGGTGGTGAATCAGTTGTCACAAAATTCAAACTTATAAACTTCAACTCTTATTAATTTCACAACCACACTAGGGTATGTGCAGGATCAGGATGGGCCAAAAAGTGGCAATATGATGGGTATTTGTAGGGTATGTGGTTGACGACTTTTTTTTACCCAAAATTGATGAAATGAAAAGGGTTTTTAAAGGAGATTCTCAGATTTCTACCAATATAAATTATGCTATACTTTGAATTTAATAAATAATTATTATTCATTTTCTATTTGAATTATGACTAAAGTCCTGATTGATAGGCTGATTGAAAAACATCTATAGCTTTCAAACGGTATCGCATTTTTGGAATCCAAAACATGCATCACATTCTACACTTCACATACTATAGGATTAAAAAATGAAAAATTGAATTTCATGAATTTTTGACCAAGTTAAGGTGGTCAGACATAAGAGTTTTTATATTTTTAAAAGTTGTAATAAAAAATTCATAATTAATTATTTACTTGGAAAAAAATTACAAAAAAATATGCATCACATCCGGACATGAATCTTATACTTATGTCTAAAATATTATAAAAAATATTATCATTTTATTGTGGTTAGGGTGGTCAGACAGACACCTACTTCTTATTTTTTCCCTAAAATTTAAGTACTACTACATTGAAATTTCAAAATTTCACCAAATAGACTTTTAAAAAAAAAAATAAACCTAGTACTTTAGAAAATACATTCAATTTGCTATAGATTCTATTCTTACATATTTTTGAAATAATATAGATAATTTATTCAAATTTTTATGTCAAGTTGCCTAACTTTGATTTTTTTGAATTTTTTGCCACTTAAGGTCCTATTTTTTCTATGATGATCCTTCACACATACACTATTATGTTATTAAGTAAGAGCATGAAAAGAAAGTAAATCAACACAATGAACACCCGATTTTTACATGGAAAACCCAATAAGGGGAAAACCACAATGAGGGCTAACTCACAATATAAAGGTTTTAAAACTGAATACAAAGGCTCACTGCCCAAAAGAGGACTCACTATCCAAGTACAAAGGCTCACTACCTACAAAAAGGAATCACTGTCCAACAAGGACTCTCACTGCTTATAGATACAAGAGAGAACAAAAGATCCACCATAACAATTAACGCACATCCACAACTTGAATAAGGATTGAAGAAACCTTTAGCTCACTACCTTCAAGAATCTAACACAATGAAGAATTGTTGTCACAACTCACTCACACATACACTTATACTCTTATGATTTGTGGCTCACTTTCGTCACTTTTCATCACACTATCATACAACTTTTAACAATTCGACTTGCTTTTATACCATCCTCAACCTTAGAAACTTTCTCCAAAGTCGGCCACAAATACCTTATTTCATAAATTCAAATTACGTTAGCAGCTCAACATTCCTATGGTGGAAAAGAATGAGAGTGAGAGTAGACCAATAAAAATATTTTTTGAGATAAAAAATAATATCTCGAATCAACCACACAATTAAATTTTACTCTTTAAATGAAGTGTAAAAACCAAGTAAACTAAACCTAATGAAAACACAAATGATGTACACACTTACCAACAAGAAGATGACACATAGACACCATAAAAAACTTCATTATGCATGGGAATACATCTCAAAATCTTCTAGATACATCTGCAACAAATACAACAAACTTCAACCACTAAACACCTTTCACCAGTCCATCCAGACTCTACGAACTCACATTGAAACACTGAAACATGAATTTTGGATCACCAAATTTCAGACCTCTTTTCCAGAGCACAGAAAAGACCTTCACAAGACATATCCTAGATTTGCAAGATCTGAAATGAAATAGAGGAGGACTACATAGAAAAAATATTTCTCCCAGTCCATAGAAGACCAACTCTGCTAGAATAGTTCATATACCAATGAACGTAACTTTCACGTACAATCAAACCAGAAGCTAAAACTCATGAGATATCACCAGTAGATCACCATTATCAAACCTTTAGATCCATACAAGCATAGGATCTACATAGGAGAAATGCAAAGCACATACCAGAGCACATTCTAAACACTTTCATCATTCTAAGTTCTCTTCTTTATTAATTTTCTCAAAAGCACTTGGAAACTCATCAAACCAACACATCTACAACACCATAAAGATAGCCCCATGTACTCACAACATCTCAACAACATCTCATCTATATAGGTACAATTTGCAACATATTGAACTATGTTGACATCAATGACAACATTAATGACAACACCACCAAAACTTGCTCATACCTGCAACATGGGCTAATTTATTCTAATTAACAAAAATTAATTAATAGCACCCTAGATAAGTGTGAAAGTGCATTACAACACTTTACAACACCATAAATAGGGTACACATTAGGTACATTTCATTAAAAGGGGCCCAAGATCAATGTGAATGTGTTACAATAGATTACAACATTAAACCTAGGAAAAATTAGGTTAATTCAATGACAATTATTCCCAAATCAAGTAAGGAAAAAGGGATACTTTTCCCATTACTACGTTTTCCCCCACTTTAGTGAGAGGATGAGCCAATGCCAAACTCACACTAAAGTAGACATTCAAGACAGTTAAGTATGCAACAATAACAAAGATACATAACCATACCCTATCAAAGGCCAAGAAAAAAAAAAGGATCAAGCACGATTGTCCCAACATGATGTGGAGCGGGGTTGTTTATCCATAACATATGTTTTTCACTCTAGGGTAGTGGAACCTTAGTCTATCCACTAGGTGAGTTGTCCCAACAAAGTGGAAAATGAGAGAATCATATTAGCCTCTCATACCATACCAAAGTTATCCTCCTAACAACTTCGATAAGGATCCACAATTTAATGATTTTGTAATGTAAAATTTTGTTAAAGGGTATGTGCAGGATCATGATGGACCAAAAAGTGGCAATATGTAAGTGATATGATGGTCCATGTGGCTAACGACTTTTTTTTTACCCAAAATTGATGAAACGAAAAGGGTTTTTAAATGAGATTATTAGCTTTCCACCAATATAAATTATGTTTTACTTTGAATTTAATAAATAATTATTATTCAATTTTTATTTGAATTACGACTAAAGTCCTGATTGATAGACTAATTGAAAAACATCTATATATTTTAAATGGTATCACATTTTTTGAATCTGAAACATGTGTTACATTCTATGCTTCGTATACTATATGATTAAAAAAAGAAAAAATGAATTTCATGAATTTTTGACCAAGTTAAGGTGGTCAGACATACGAGTTTTTATGTTTTTTAAAAGTTGTAATAAAAAATTCATAATTAATTATTTACTTGGAAAAAAATTACAAACAAATATGCATCACATCCGGACATGAGTCCTCTACTTATAGCTAAAATATTATAAAAAAATATTATCATTTTATTGTGGTTAGGGTGGTAAGACAAACACCCGCTTCTTATTTTTTCCTTGAAATTTAAGTACTACTGCATTGAAGTTTCAAATTCTCACCAAATAGATTTTTAATATTTTTAAATAAACCTAGTAGTTTAGAAACTACATTTAATTTTCTACAAATTCTATTCTTACATATTTTTGAAGTAATATAGATAACTTATTCAAATTTTTATGTTAACTTGCCTAACTCTGATTTTTCTAAATTTTTTGCCACTTAAGGACCTATTTTTTCCATGATGATCCTGCACATACCCTAAAGGGGATTTCTCTTTGTTCATGTAAAGGTCTTATTCTTAGGGAGCATTGTGTCTAATGTCTCCAATAGAGGACAAGTCAGTGTGTTAGATCATCACTCATGGGATGCCTCATTTGCATCATGCCATGATGGTAGATTGTACACTCTTGGTTGGAATAAAACCCAATGACACCACCGAGAAGAGGACACTTCACAAGAAAAGGAAAAGTCATGCCATGAAATTTTTTCAAAATATTTCATTGATGTATGTCCCAACTTTAAAGTGGTTGCTACACCATTACTATGAGAAATTGCTTTAAAATAGCCAAATATTTTTCCTAAGACATGAGAGCTTTCTTCAGAAAACCCTATTCCAAGTCATATGCTTTCGAAGCAAGTTGCATCATGAAATAGGAAGGAAAGGTTTCCCCCACAAATTTACATAAGGGATATATGGATTTGGGGTTAGTATGTTTTTGGTAAAATGTTGTCATACAACATCGAACTATCATCATTTCCTAAATAATCAGAGAACTTGAAGAATGACACAAAGAGAGTGAAAACAAAGAAGAAGCTTTTTTGGTCAACATGGAAGAGACCTAAATGTCTCAACACCTTATGCCATCCTTAAAAAGAAAAGGGTATGTGCAGGATCATGATGGGCCAAAAAGTGGCAATATGATGGGTATGTGGTTGACAACTATTTTTTTACCCAAATTGATGAAACAAAAAGGGTTTTTAAAGGAGATTCTCAGATTTCCACGAATATAAATTATGTTTTACTTTGAATTTAATAAGTAATTATTATTCATTTTCTATTCAAATTATGACTAAAATCCTGATTGATAGGTTGATTGAAAAACATCTATGGCTTTTAAACGGTATCACATTTTTTGAATCCAAAATATGTGTCACATTCTCTGCTTCACATACTATGGGATTAAAAAAAGAAAATTTGAATTTCATGAAGTTTTGACCACCTTAAGGTGATCAGACATACGAGTTTTAATATTTTAAAAAAAGTTGTAATAAATAAATCATAATTAATTATTTACTTGGAAAAAAATTACAAAAAAATACGCATCACATCGGGACATGAGTCCTCTACTTATATATAAAATCTTATAAAAAAATATTATCATTTTATTGTGGTTAGGGTGGTTAGACAAACACCTACTTCTTAATTTTTCCTTGAAGTTTAAGTACCACTGCATTGTAATTTCAAATTTTCACCAAATAATTTTTTATTTTTTTAAAAAAAATATCTAGTTGTTTAGAAACTACATTCAATTTTCTATAGATTCTATTCTTACACATTTTTTAAATAATATAGATAACTTATTCAAATTTTTGCATCAAGTTTCCTAACTCTGATTTTTTTGAATTTTTTGCCACTTAAGGGCCTATTTTTTCCATGATGATCCTGCACATGCCTAAAACACAAGACAATTGAAATGATTACAACATATAGAAGATTGTGAAATATGTATAGAGGAATGAACAAAGAGAGCGAGGTACATAAAATGAAACAACATGGGGGATCACATTACGCACATGCAAAAAGAAAACATGAAAAATAAAAAGACTAGTAAGGAACATGTGAGTCAACCTAAAGAAGGTCATCCACATCCCAATCTTAGTTGGGGGTATGTGAAGGATCATCATGGAAAAAATAGGCCCTTAAGTGGCAAAAAATTCACAAAAATTAGAGTTAGGCAACTTGACATAAAAATTTGAATAAGTTATCTATATTAATTCAAAAATATGTAAGAATAGAATCTATAGCAAACTAAATGCAATTTCTAAACTACTAGGTTTATTTTTTATTTTTTAAAATCTATTTGGTGAAAATTTGAAATATTAATGCAGTAGTACTTAAATTTTAGAGAAAAAATAAGAAGTAGGTGTCTGTCTGACCACCCTAACCACAATAAAATGATAATATTTTTTTATAATATTTTAGATATAAGTAGAGGAACCATGTTCAGATGTGATGGATATTTTTTTGTATTTTTTTTCCAAGTAAATAATTAATTATAATTTTTTTATTACAACTTTTAAAAAATATAAAAACTCGTATGTTTGACCACCGTAACTTGGTAAAAAAATCATGAAATTCAATTTTTTTTTTTTAATCCTATAGTATGCGAAGTAGAGAATGCGATGCATGTTTTGGATTCAAAAAATGTGATACCATTTGAAAGCTATAGATGTTTTTCAATTAGCCTATCAATCAGGACTTTAGTCGTAATTTAAATGGAAAATAAATAATAATTATTTATTAAATTCAAAGTAAAGCATAATTTATATTGGTGGATAGCTAAGAATCTCCTTAAAAAACCCTTTTCGTTTCATCAATTTTGGGTTAAAAAAAGTCATCAGCCACATACCCTGCACATACCCATCATATCGCCACTTTTTGGCCCATCATGATCCTGCACATACCATTGGCATAAATGAGACACAGACAAGTAGCCAAAGGGACAACGATAAATGAATTTCTAGGACAATTCTATCTAATTTTTTCCTCCACTTAGTGCAAGACAAGAATGAGTCGAGATAGGTGATGGGAAAGAGCTCCTTGCATTAAAGAAAGTGATTTGCAATAAATGTATAACATCTAATTGCGAGAATGTTATCATTCTACAACCATTACATGGCAAGGAGTGGAAGGGCATATTATGCAATCACTCAATAACAATTATTGTCATCGAAGTAAAAATTTATCAGGATTAATTTGAATGTACGACACTCATTAGTACTATGTCCAAGAGTTTTGTGTTATCTACAATGTGAAACATTTGCACATTTAGATTATAATCTTATCTTTTCTTTCATAGGTGGTAATGTTATAAGTTCTTGGTTTAGAAGTAGTTGTAATTTTCTTTCACTTTCAGGTGGTGGATAAGGGAACTTTAGTTTATTTAACCTGTAAGGCCTTCTGTATTTGCTAAATTCACCAATTTCTCTTGGTGGATATAGGGAAGGAGGACGTAATATGACCTTGTATTTTGTATCATTGTCATTAGGAGGCATTGGTTTCTCTTTAGGAAGGAGGATATGTATGTCTAGAGGGGGATCTAAGACAATCCTATCATCATGTCGAGGCCTTAGTGTTTCTATAGGAAGAAGAGTACTTATGTCAAGGAGAGGATCTTGATATCCTAACCCTTTAGTATCTTCAGTTGGTATTTTCTCTAAGAGTTGATGAATTTCATGTTCACTTGTTGTGTCACATTCTTGTTTGGCTAATATCGTGAATCCTTTTCCATGTGTCTCCTCAAGGTTAATTGATGTGTTGGTTACTTTGTTAATATAGGATGGTTGAATGCTTTCTTTTTTAGTTAATATAGGATGGTTGAATGCTTTCTTTTTTAGAGGAGCTAGGTTCACCTATGGTAGGGAACTTAGGTTTAAATTTTTACTCAATTTCAAGATGTAAAAGACCAAACATCTCAAGTTGTATTGGTTTTTTCATGGATGGGTAAAAGGATGCATTATTCTCAAGTTTGTTAAGGAAATAATTTATGAATTTGTTCATGTTTTCATCATCTTCTCTAATGATGTCAACATCATAAGGAGGACATGCATTAGCAGTTGTGTGAGCATGAGTGAGTTCAATTTCATTAGGGTCATTGCCAAAAACACAACTTGAAACATCAACCAAAGAGAACAAGGACTTCTAGCCATTGCTTAAATAGTTGTCCATTTTCAAAATTTCAAATCTAAACATGGCAATTGGCTAATTAGACAATGCAATAAATTGAAAATATTGGAATGTAATTTTGAATTTTAGAAATGCATTGAAATGAATAAATTTAAGCTAAATGCAATGATTTTGATGAAACGACAAATCAAGAAACTGAAAAAGGAAAGTAACAACACCAAACACAAGCCTAAAACTGATATTGTAACTTCCAAAAAATGTCGATCTGTAGCTAATAGGGACTCATTCATCAATAAGGGTGAATGGGTCCTGGTTAAGTTATTTTGAGAACTTTTGTGGATTTCAGGGTGATTTTTAATTCTTTTTAAATGCCAGAAGATGCAGGTTTGACCTAATCAGGGACTCATCTACTAGTAAGGGAAAATGGGACTTGGTTAGGTATTTTTGGGTTGTTTTTAAATGATTTACAAGCTTTTAGTAATGTCTTTAAGTTCTAGGTTTGAGGTAGTGAGTTCCAATTTCAAATTTTCCAAAATTGCAATGTAAAAATACAATGAAAAGATGAATGCAAGGACCTATTTTGAAATGCATTTTTTTTTAATTTTAAAATGTGAATAAATGAGATCTAAATGATATGCACAATGACCAATTTTATTTTTTAGATTTAGAGAGATGCAAAAAAATACAAATCTAAACCCTAAATGAGATGAAATTGTAAATACAATGCAAGAAACCCTAAATGAGATCTTAATTCAATGCAAGTGAGATGCAAATTAATGCAAGATCTAACCCAAGGATGTAATGAAAGACTTAAAAATTAGAAAATTACAATGTTCAACATGTCAGGTTCACCAAAATGATTTATGGTGAAAATTAGGGCTTATCAAAACCTAGATAAACCACTAGAATTTTTCACCAAAAAATTCAAAAGGTTGCATATGTGATTAACACCAAGTTCACCAAAATGATTGATGATGAAAATGAGGGCTTATAAAGAACTAGATAAAACACTAGAATTTTCCACATATAAAATCACTATAATTTATAGAATGATGAGGGCCAAAAGATGTAAATAACAACTAAAAATTGACCCCAACTGTTATAACAATTATGAGGGGAGTTTTTAGAGCTCAAAGAGGTGTGTACCTTGCTGCAAGAAGCTTTTTTTTAGGGCACAACCTGACTCATTCGCCTATAGTGGCAAATAGGTCCTTATTAGGGTTTTTGAAATTGAGATCTGGGTTATTTTCCTTTTTAGCTCATGAAAACTTGTACTTAATTTTGTAGCTTCAATCCTTCATTCTTACACTTTGAAGTTCAACTTTGCAACTTGACAACTTTGAAAATTTTTCTCTAAACTTTCTCTCCACTTGATCTTCAACCTATAAATTTGCAAACAAACATTCAATGGAAGAAAATCTTGTTGATTGTTAGTGAATAAGGGTTTTCCTAAGTCAAACCCCTTGCAGGTAATTAAACCAAATGATGAAATGATGTAATTGAAGCATGAACATGAAATATGTAATTTATGATACCTTGGATGTTGTCTTGTAATGTAAATCTGTAATTTAACATGTAGTGGCCATGAAGAATGTAGATCTTGATATTGAATTGATGTGAATAATTCTTTCAATAGATTCACAATGCTACATCAACTTTATTAGCTCAATAACATTCATGAATGCACTAAACCCTAGACAAGATGTAATGATCTTGACTTTTTGCAATAAACACTTGATAATCTACCTTGAAATGCCTTTGAAAATGCTCTTGAATGCTCTCTTGAAATTTCTATAATGCTTCATAAAATTTCTATGATGCCTTGTAAAGTTGTTAGGAGAAACATTGCAAATTATTCCCTTATTTATACTAAATGAAGAGATTAACCTCAAAATTTAAACAATTCAGGCTGACACTAGATCTCGAGATAAAAATTATTAAATTCCCACCACAATGAAATTCAAAAAGGGGGTCTTCATTAAGGAGGACCCATTCACCACCTAGGGAAAATGGGTCCTGGCACTGTTTCCCAGGACCTCACCTTCAAGGGATGAAAGAACATTAAAAACCCAAGTGAAATATGCCGATAAAGGGGATCATGTAGAGGGAGGACACATTTATCACCTAGGGTGAGTGGGTCCTAGCACCAATTTATAGGACTTTGATTTTTCCTAATTAAATGTTATGTAATTTAAATTGTGGGTGTCAAGGTAGATCTTCTAGAGGTCTCACAAATAAGGATTAAATTTTAATTAATGGGGCTAGTTAAATCCAATTAACCACAATTAATTAAGAGGACCCTATATAAGTGTGAAAGTGTGTTACAACACTTTGCAACACCATAAATATGGTACGCATTAGGTACATTTCATTAAAAGGGGCCAAAGATAAATGTGAATGTGTTACAACACATTACAAGATTAAACCTAGGAAAAATTAGGTTAATTCAATGAAAATTATTGCTAAATCAAGTAAGGAAAAAAGATACTTTTTTTGTTACTACACTATCATAAAATATTGGTCATATTTATAGTAGTTTATTAGAGTTACCCAACAAATTTAAATAATTGTTGGCTTGTAATTCTTGATATTGTTGACATAGAACACACTTAGTGAATACCAAACTTCACCAACCTATGTTGTTTTCATTTTCTACTCATGAAGATTAACTAATAAATATAAAAAATTACTTTCCTTTGGTGCTTTCTCCTTATTTTTTAAACTCACCTGGTGGATATCAAACTTCACTAGCCTATGTTTTTTCTTTTGGAGCTCTCCTAGTGAATATCAAACTTCACTAGCATGTTTTTCTTTCACTTATACATGCACCAACTAGAAAATATCATATATTTCTAGCCCATTACTTGTGAATTCCATCTTATGGATCCTATTGAGAATTTTTGGATCTTGCTAGTCTGCAATGCCATACCTTTCATATTTTCATCTACCTTATTTTCTTAATGTTTTGTTCTTGTTTGATCCATATTTGCTTCATGCTTGCTTCATGTTTGATTCATGTTTGCTCCATCTTTTCTTCTTCTTTTCTTAATGTTTTCTCAAATTTTTATTCATGTTTATTTTATGCTTGCTTCTTGTTCACTTTACATTTTCTTCGTGCATTGTTTATTTTTGCATTGTGTATGTTTGTAATATTTATTGCATCATGCATTTTGTCTCTGTGTGTGTTTCTTATTATGTTAACATTCTCATTGAATAGGATCCTAAGCCTTGGGGCTGTTGAATCTCCCATGTTAATATTATCCTACCTCCTCAATATTATGATTAAATTTCTCTTTAGCTTTTCAATACTTTACTGTGAGTATGAGTGTAATTTAATACCGTTCCTAAAGTGTGGGTGAAATGTAGTATTGCAAATTGTCACCCTTGAAAATTTCACACTATGTTTGGATCCATCCTAAGTGCATGTGCCTAGTTATACAAATAATTTACTTTTTAATTATTATTTTTAGGAGATTAATTTAAGTCCTTGAAATTTAATTAAATATTTATTTAATAAAATTTTGAAAAGATAAATAGGGCTAGAGTAGGTCACCCAACACCATTTTCCATCCTAATCAAGCCTTAAATCTCATATTTTACTATCAGCCTTAATATGTTAATGAATTTAAGAAAATTTGTTGGATTCTCATAAAATTTAATGAGAAATATGTTTAAACTTATATAAATATATGTATCTCCCTCCATTCAAAGTGCTAAGAAATTTTGAATATTTATTGAGCATCATAAAAGGTGATTAATACAATTAATCTAGTAGCAATATGTAGAAGGTCTAGAAATCTATTATAGTCAGTTAAAAATTTGCAACATTAGATAATTCATGTCTATGCAATGTAACATGTTTCACATTTATGTTTATTTTTATTATGAGTGCCTAACACTTGCAAGGTCTCCAATAATCCTCTAATTTTTCTCTATATGTGCTACATAAAGTAATTTTAGCCCAATAAGGACTACATATTTGAGAGGTAAGTTAAATTTGTATTATAAATCATTAATTTTTTATCCATTTTCCTATGTTGTCCCAAGAGCACATGTTTTATATCATTATCATGATATCCATTTGTGGAGGTGGGAAAAAAGGGGGGTTTGATCAAGGAATGACCCTATATAACACAATCATTCTTCTCTTGTCCTTGATATAAGTTATAGGTTTGATGTTGATTCAAGTGGATTATATATTTCAAGACAAAAAATCTATAATTTAAGTATTCAATGCCCTTTAATCATCAAATTAGGCCAAGCTAATTGATCACAAATTGTTGGACTTCAGATTTGGGTTTTCACAATCAAATATTTGTACACTACGTCGCACTTGTACCAATTTTTAAACCCTGGAAAGCAACACTCCTTCACTAGGGCACCCAACACACCTACCCTACCAATTTTTCCTCAAATTTAAATTCTAGGTTCATCCCTATCTATGTTTCTCAATTCTTCTCTCTATTTCTATATTTTGTCTCTGAGTTTTCTAGATTTGATATCAATTCATCTATTTAGTATTAATTCTCCTAGTTTTGAGATGTTTCACAATCATTCATAATATCCTATCAATCCTAGCAAAAAGGGTACAAAAACCCTAACCAATTTTTTGGATCTTCTATGACGACAACAACCAAATAGTTTCTCTTGGTTAATTTTGTATCATCTAATTTTGATGGTAGAATGTGTGATTTAGGCTGTCCTTATCATAAATCTCATTTCCCCATCTCAAAATTCTATTTCTTGACAAGAAGATTCATCAATGTCTAATTGATCTAAAATCTCAAACTCATCTAGAGAGGGAATCTCATTATTAGAGGAGCTTTAACACATCTTAAATTTCAATACATTACGTTAGATATTTTATATATGGATCCAACAAAGGTGGTTCCAAATCACTTATTCCGTACCCACACATGTTGAGGAATCTCACATGGTTCTTTCCAAGTAGTAAACTTAGAAAATTTGTCAAGTTATTTTATCTTAGAATAAATATTTGTAATTGTAGACATGCAAATAACCCTAATATGCACCTAATTTGATCAAATATCATCAATTCTTCTATTACCCAAATAAAGAAATTTATTAGATTAATTCACTAATGTTCATCATGTTGATTTAAATAAATCAATCAAATCCCTAAAGTCCTCTCATCTAATTTAATAAATCAAATTATTTAAATCAAATGTCAAATCCCCTAAATTCCCCCAAGTTAATTAATTCTAGATTAATTAACTCCTAATCCTAATTACCCATTCTCTAGGTTTTGACTCAACCTTGGTCAAACCCAACCCCTAATTAACTAACCCACTTTCACATGAAAATCAATTATTTTTATTAACTAATTAACCTATTTTCCCTCACAAAAGCATATGCTTTGGGAATATTCCTCCAATAACTCTACTTATTTGACTTTCTTGCCCAGACATAAATAATTCTTACAAAGGTATTTAAGCCTCTTACAAAGCCCTTAATGCCTCTTACAAATGCATTAATCTCTCTTACACCCCTATCACCCTTTCACCTACATGCATTTACTATGCATAGTCCGCAAAATGTGCTCCAACTTCATCCATTAGCCTTGTGACAAGTTTCACATTCTCATTGGCTCTCCTTTAGTCCCACGTTCCTACAATCTCTCCATTCTTCAACTCTTCAACCCTATAAATAAAAGAATTCTCTTCAAAATATGAATCAACAATCACATCCACAATCTCAAGCATTTTCGCTATAGGAATATTAATCATCACTCATCTTTGCATCTTCATCACATTGGAAGCTTATCAAGGGGGTGGAAAAGGGCATCCTTTCCAAATCAAAGGAGCACCACTCCCACTATGGGATAGAGATTGGTCTTTCTTTCATATGCTTTCATTTTACTATTTTGGTTTCTTATTTTCTTGTTGCATATCTAGCATGATTAAATATCTCATAGGGATGTTCTATTTGCTTTGTTTAGTTTGACTAACAATGCTAATGATTGTTTGTTTTGAGAAAGTGCAGAAAACCACCCACATTTTAGCGCCCACCATGGGGCTTCTCAGTAGCTTCCATTTCAATCCAGTTCATTTTATTAGTAATTCTTTGATTTCTAAGAAAGTAAATCTTCTTGTGGTAGTTCATAGTTAAAAGTCTTAAAGCACTTAATTTTTTACCTGGCATATTGTTTATACAATACTAAATAGGAATAGTTTTCTACCTGGCACTTAACCTGTTGATGATATCATAAAGTCAACTTTTTTTCAAAATTCCATTGATTATGATTTGCTTCATTTGAAAGAATATACTGACGTGTCTCTTCTGCTCTCATGAGGGGATGCTAATGGTTTTCAAGTTAATGTAAAATTTGCATATATTCATAAAGCATGAGGTGCACAACATATTGGTAGTATATCTATTTCTTGTTGTAAATCTACCAAATCCTTACCAACTTGTAGGAAAATTTTCTATACACCATTGGATATTTTGCTTATTTATTGGCATCGATTTCATAACATTTCTTGATATGTTCATTTAATAGTTCATGCATCATCTAAGTCTTTTTATTCTCTGCTTCCTCCAAAGGGGGTTGTTTCTAATCCATTAATGAATATTAGAAGGATGTATTTTAACTCAAATATGCAATTTGTGTGTTGTCTTCCTTTGCAATTTCTAAGTAAAACGACCATGTTCTATTTCTAGACATTCTTCTATCTTCATGTTAATTAGAAGCCTCTTTAGTAGATACAATTTTTAATTTTAAGTGAGCGCTGGTATTCTTCCATCTTCATGCTAGATCATACGGGTTCATCCATCTATATAAGTCCTTAATCTCCATTTTCACAACGCGGTTGAAATTTCATCCTCATCCTTGCTAGCCCTAGCTGTAGCCCTGATGTAGTGTTTCATGATAGCTTCTCTCATAGCGGTCAACCTTTTAAAGTCATTATCCTTTAGTCTCACTACAAAGATTGGAATTGCATCCTTGTCCTTCCTATCAATATTACCAAATATTCGTCCACATTACCTATGTTTTTTTGGAATAAATTTGTAACGAGCTCGTAGGTAATGTAAACATGAAAATATATGTATTGATGTAGATTGCAGTTCAATAAGTTCATCCTGAGATAAAGAAATAGGTGGATGAATCTACCTATCAAAAGTAGAAGGTAAAATTATGGGCGTCGCTTTCTAGATGCTAAATCAGCTTTAGAATAGACGACACGTTTCCTTTTCTGTTAGAAGTAAATGCATTAAACATTACACAGATATATATTTTTTTAATTGAATGTGACATTCAACTACCCATATATTGATGTTTATCCCATACATGTGATTTGAATGAAGCTTCCAACTGAGAGATTTGCTTATATATCTATGCCAAATTTGCACAACTTGTTATTGCGCCTCTGTTTGATAAAAGCATATCCAGATTTAGTGGCATCTTGAATTATTTCTTTCAATTTGCAAACCGGTGTTGATCTCTTCCACAACACACTTTCTGTGGCAGCAAATTAGTGTTTATCTCTTTCACAGCGTACTTTCTTTGGCAGTGAACTTTGTTGATCTCTTTGGTAGCGAACTTGTGTTGTCCATACCTATCTCTGACTTGAGTTTTAATGATTCATTGAAAATCTAAGTTGCAATCATTTCTGTTATGGTCTACTAACCAAATTCATTATTTCCCCATGGAAAGTCATCGATATCATTTAAAGCTTCCATTTTAAATCGTATTTTTCATTGATAGATCTAAAGTATCAAATCATGTATATCACTGACGTAATGCAGGGTGGTAGTAGTGACAAAGAATAACACAAAATTAAATTTGCTATGCTTATTTTCAACTCTTTGATGTTGTTTGTAAGGTTTAGATCTATTAATTCTTTTACAATTTTATTAATGTTTGTGTGACATATTGTACCAAAGTATATCATTAATGGCTTGTCATTCAGGTGAGGTAGTTTCTCCAAGGTAATTTGAAGTTCTTTGAACCATCTGTTCGGTTGTAAATGCTCTGTCCTTCTATGAATGACCACACATCATGTAAGGTTGTATTAGTTAACATATTCTTAATATTCATATGATTAAGCCTATAAAGATAATACAGTGGCATATGGTTCATTATTAAGGGTTCTCATCACATAATGGGATCATTTGTTTGAAAAATTGGTGTCTTAACTTAAAAACAGAAACTGAGAAGAATATTTTTCATTCTTATTATTTACAATGAATCTATACAGGTTCATGTACATCTCTAGATCCTACAATCATGCTATGTGCGTTATGCATACAGCTACACTATCTACAGGATAGGAAAGTATCCGAAAATAGTTAAGGAAAAATCAGAAGACAGTTTAGGAAAGAATCAGAAAAATAAGAATATCGCAACACTCCCCCTCAAGTTGGTGCATAGACGTCACACATGCCCAACTTGCCCAAAAATGTCGAGAACACTCGACTTGAAACTGCTTTGGTGAGAATATCGGCCAACTGATCCTCTGATCGAATCGTAGGAAGCTCCACAATCTTCTCATCTAACTTCTCTTTAATGAAGAATCTGTCTACCTCCACATGCTTTGTACGATCATGTTGAACCGGATTATGAGCAATATCACAAGCTGCTTTATTGTCACAATATAGTTGAATTGGCCGCCTAGGCGGATAGCCCAAATCTATTAGGAGAAGTCTTAGCCACAACGCTTCACATACTCCAAGTGTCATACCTCTAAATTATGCCTCTGCACTTGATCGTGCAACAACATTCTATTTTTTGCTTCTCCATGTAACGAGATTACCTCCTAAAAAGGTGAAATAACCTGAGGTAGAACGCCTATCATCTACTGCTCCAGCCCAGTCAGCATCAGTATATGCATCCACATTTTGATAATCCACCCTTTTAGTGAATAAAATTCCTTTTCCAGGAGCAGACTTCAAATACCTCAAAATGCGCATAACTGCATTCATATGTTGCTCTCCAGGATTATGCATAAACTGGCTAACAATACTCAATGCATAGGCAAGGTCCGGCCTTGTGTGTGCTAAGTACATCAATCTTCCTACAAGTCTCTAGTATCTTCCTTTATCAATTGGTACCTGATTAGACTCAATACATAACTTCAATCTTTCTTCCACTGGTGTATCAGCTGGTTGACATGCTGACATACCAGTTTCCCGTAACAAGTCTAAGGCATACTTTCTTTGAGATAGAAAGATCCCTTTATCAGATCGAGACACTTCGATCCCAAGGAAATATTTTAAGGGACCGAGGTCTTTCATTTCGAATTCTCTGGACAAGTAAACCTGTAGAGCCTTCCTTTCTTCAGGATCATTTCCTGTAACCACCATGTCATCCACATACACAATAAGTGCAGTGATCTTACCCTGTTGTTTCTTTAGGAATAAAGTGTGGTCTGAATTGCTTTGACGGTAACCAAAGGCTTTCATAGACTTTGTGAATCTTCCGAACCACGCCCTCGGAGATTGTTTCAATCCATATAGTGACTTTTGTAATCTGCACACCTTCTGACTATGTATTTCTGGTATCATGCATCCGGGTGGGAGTTCCATGTAGACTTCTTCGGACAACTCTCCATGTAGAAAGGCGTTCTTCACACCAAACTGTTGTAATGGCCAATCCAAGTTCGCAGCTAGAGACAACAAGACACGTACTGTATTGATTTTAGCTACAGGTGCAAATGTCTTTGTATAATCGATCCCATAGGTTTGGGTGTACCCTTTTTCCACCAGTCTCGCCTTAAAGCATTCAATTGTACCATCTCCTTTGTACTTCACAGTATAAACCCAACGACATCCAACTGGTTTCTTTCCTGGTGGACAGTCAACAAGTTCCCAGGTTTTATTTTCCTGCAATGATTTCATCTCCTCATTCATAGTGGCTTTCCATCTTGGGTCAGCTAAGGCTTCCTACACATTGTTAGGAATAGATACAGTAGATAACTGATTTACAAATGACTGATTTGATTCTAACAAATGATGGTTAGACACATAATGACTCATGGGATATCTAACTTTACTAGAAAGTTCGGGTTCATATGTGGGTTTAGGGATACCTCTGGTGAGACGCTGTGGTAGCTATTTTCTAGATGGTTCAGGAGCATCCTCAGTAAGCAATTGGTGTGGTGTATTGGCTGCCTGTGGGGTGAGGGACTCGGACGAAGGTGGAGCCACAACTTCTATTTCTGGGTGTTCATCACTATTTTGATCCAAAGTTATATCATACACCTCCAATTCACCCACTTCTTGATTAATAGGTTCAGAGAGTTCCACTTCTTTAGAGATGTCTAAGTTACCCACATCTTCAGAGATGTGATCATCATAGTGTAGAGTCTGAATTTCCTTCTGGTACTCCCCCTGAAGTTCAGGCTCAGAGGAAAAATACATCGAGTCTTCATGAAAAACTACATCCAATGTAATAAACATTCGTTGGGTTGGAGGATGATAGCATCGGTACCCCTTTTGATAAGCAGCATATCCTAGAAAGACACATCGCAGTGCTTGAGGAGATAACTTGTTGCGCTGATGCTTATGGAGGTGTACAAATGCTACACAACCAAAGACGTGAGGAGGTAAATTTGGGACAGCTGGAGCAACAACCGCCTCAGCGAGAACCTGGGATGGTGTCTGGAAATCAATAGTGCTGGAGGGTACCCGGTTAATCAAATATGCTGCAGAGGTAAGTGCTTCGCCCCAATAAGACAACGGCATATGGGCTTCTATCAACGAAGCACGGACAACCTCCAACAAGTGACGATTTTTTCTCTCAGCTACCCCGTTCTACTGAGATGTATTGGAACAAGTAGTTTGATGTATAATTCCGTGTGCTTCCAGATACTGCTGAAGTTCAGAACTCAAATATTCACCTCCATTGTCACTACGGAGAACCTGAACTTGTGCATTGTACTGAGTACGAACCATGTTATAAATTTTTTGAAATAACAAGTTCACTTCACTTTTAGACTTCATTAAGCACACCCAAGTCATTCTGGTACAATCGTCAATAAAAGTAACAAACCAACGTGATCCACCCAATGTAGTGACTTTGGACGGACCCCAAACATCAGAATGTATGACCATAAAAGGAACTAGACTTTTATTCAAAGTTAATGGAAAAGAAGCACGATGGCTTTTTGCAAGTTCACAAACCTCACACCGGAAGCTAGAAACAACAAATTTTGCAAATAAACTAGGAAATAATTTCTTCAGGTAACCAAAGGAAGCATGCCCCAGATGTCGATGCCATAACCAGATTTCAGATTTATGCTTCTCCCCCTCAGAGCTATCCACCATTAGAGCTTGACGCAGCTTGTACGAACTCTTTGACACCAAGTCCAAGTAATACAACTTCCCTCGCCTAACACCACAACTAATCGTTTGCCTCGTTCGGATGTCCTTAAACACACAAAAATCAGGCCAGAAAATTACAACACAAAGTAAAGCAGCGGTGATTTGGGAAACTGACAACAAATTGTAATCCAAAGATGGAACAACTAAAATAGAATCTAGATTCAAAGTATCAGTGAGAGGTAAGGGTCCTTCTCCGATAACTGGGGCCGAAGAGCCATTGGCAGTGGAAACAATTTTTGTGAAGACGGTTTAAGAGATGAGACCTGTCTAGAATCAAACATCATATGATCCGTAGCACTGGAATCAATTATCCATGCACTATTAGAAACAAGTGCAGACATATTTAAAAACTTACCACCATTACCTGCCGTTGTTGCTAATGCTGAGATCTGTCTAGCAACATCATCCTCTGTCTTTGTTTCAACAAACGCAGCACTGGAGGTCTTTTTGGAATTCTTCTTCCGTGAATCGCGGCTACGATCCCACCATTCTGGATACCCCACAAGTTCAAAGCAATGACTTTTGGTATGACCAGTTTGATTGCAATGGGTGCATTTGTAGGTGGATTTATCGGCACCATTAGTGATCTTAGGCGTGCTTTGAGAAGGCCGGTTCTGATTAGATCGATTTTGGGTCACCATGGCTGAAGCTTCAGCCTTTTCTGGTTCTCTAATCATCGTTGTGCGTCGAACAGATTCACGGCAGACCAATGCATAACATGCTTCTAATTCAGGAATAGGATCCTTTCTCAAAATTTCACCGCGGACTTGTTCGAAGTCACCATCTAATCCAACAAGAAAAATATGCACCCTTTGTCGCTGAAATGATTTTCGGTAAGATTCAACATCATTCTCACTTTCCATGATCACCTTATCACGATGATCCAACTCACCAAAAATCTCAGTTAATTCTCCATAATACACAAAGAGTGTTCTGCCATTCTGTTTGGCAGAGAAAGCCCTCTGATTCAAGACAAATACCTGCAGTTCATCTGCTCCATCATAAAAAGCCTTAGAAAGGGCTTTCCAAATATCTCGAGCAGTGGGTAAGTGAATGTATCACTTCATAATTTCTGGGGACATAGACATCAACAGCTATCTCTTGACCTTTTGATTGTCTGCATACCACTTCTCATATCCATCATCCTTCTCGGTAGGTGGCTGTGAATTACCACGAATGAAAGAGAGTTTCTCCTTCTCAGCAATATGCATCTCCATGATTTGAGACCACAAATCATAGTTTGTTTCATCGAGTACAATCCCTGCATTGAAGGATGAACCTTCGGATTGAATAATAATGGGAGCAGATTTGGGCTGAAATACTTTCGAATCTGAATCGCCCATGGTTCAATGAAGGGGAAACAAATGATTCAAATTTCGTAGCTCTGATACCAACTTAAAAACAGAAACTGAGAAGAATATTTTTCATTCTTATTATTCACAATGAATCTGTACAGGTTCATATACATCTCTAGATCCTACAATCATGTTGTGTGCGTTATGCATACACCTACACTATCTACATGATAGGAAAGTATCCGAAAATAGTTAAGGAAAAATCAAAAGACAATTTAGGAAAGAATCAGAAAAATAAGAATATCGCAACATCTTATGCATCTTTATACCAATTTGTTGACAAGAGTCTTTTGCACTTCCACTATTTGCTGAGAACAACCTTTTGCATTATTGCGTGCTAGGGAAAAGTGGAATTACCTCATATCAAGCTTTGTGTGTCCATGTTCTAAATCTATTATATGTTTAAAATTAGTCTTTGTATGCAGCCATTATCTTAGACTTCTACCGTATGATTTTTCTTTATCATACCGGCCACTCGACAATCGTGTATATCTACGCCCTTTTGTCCTTTTTGTTTCTCATGTGATGACGATTTTGTACCTATGTAGGTATAACAAGTTATATGATCTTGATAAGACCGATTCATCAATAGCCATCAATGGTTGGTATCAATTGATTTTACCCTACTATGATTAGTAGGCATCCTTTGAAATAGTCTACCTCTTAAGGTACAAGTCATTATTTCTATCTTGGACCGTGAACTTTTCTTTTACAAGATATCTTTTTTGGATTCAATCTCTATTTTTTTACAATGTGGATCAAGTGAAAATTAATGCATTCAATAGGATTGTGAAGTTAACTCACTCAAAATATTAGAATTGAATGGCCTCCTACGAGTGATGTCCTTCAGAATTTTAAGCTCGATATTTTTTTTTTATATTGAAACAAAGCGAATTACAAAGAATAAGAGCTACCAATAGGTAGCAAGGAGAAACAAAACTGACACAAGTAACAAAGAGGAGCAACTCAGCCAACAAAGTTAACACAAGTAGCAAAAACAAACCAACTATGGACAATCATTTCATATACTGTATAACTTTACAATGACAAAACTTGTTGTCGGACTGGAACTGAAGAACTTGATATTTAATTTGCTATAGCTAAACCATGGCCTTTGGATACTTCTTGCATAAAACCTGTTGCTGCGAAAACAAAAAAGCCACCTGAAAAAGGATGTCAGAGTAAAGCCTTACAGTTGCAGTTGCATGATAAGAGTTATTAGAGAAAATAGCTAAACATCTAGCATTCCAAATATGCTTCAAAATAATTTGTCTAATAGAATCAGCAATAATATTATTCTGCAAACCCAAGCCCAAAATGGCTTCTTTCCAGTCTAAATCATGAAGGAAAATAGCAAGAAACATTTTAAAAACTGTTGCCCATTATTTCTTGACATAAGTGTAGTCCCAAAATATATGTTTCATGTTCTCAATATGCAAGCAATAAGGGCAATTAGCTGGCTGAACCGTTATAGATCTTAATCTATCTCCAACCGGAAGTTTGCAATGCAAAATCTTCCAAGCTAGCACTTGAGTATCAACATCAACTTTCGATTTCCATATCTGAGCACTCAATTTGCTCCAAAGTTTAGGAGTAAACCTGCATTTCCACTTCTGATTGAGATGAGGAACAAGAGGCCATCTAGGTAGGAAATGAGAATAAACCTTCTTCAAAGGAAAATAATTAAAAGAGCTAAAAGATAACCATTTCCAGTCCTTGACAAAATTACAAGCTTTGGGAGTGCAAATCTTCATAGAGAGATCAATAGGAACTAAAGACTGTACAAAGGTCAAAAAGTTTTTATATTTATCGCTCAGCCCATAGTGCTATTTGAGATGTTGCCATGAAGCCCAATCAAGCCTATTAAAATCCCAAATATCTTTGAACCTGTGGATGCCTTTTTTAAACAAATAATAAGTATGCCTTGGGAAGCTAATAGCAAGAGGCTGATTGTGATAATTAATAATTCTGTTCCACCAAATTGAAGCTGAAGCAAAACTAAAACCATGCTGCATGGAAGAATTTTTCCACTTTAAAACCTGAGAAACTTGTTGCCAAGCCTTCCAAATAGACTGAAGAGGAAATGAAGCTTTAACTTTAAAATAAGGAGACATTAATATTTTTTCCAACCAATTGACTGTTGTCCACTTGTTTTTAACAACAGCTTCCATAATTTGATGACGAACTAGAATCTTCCATGGTTCATCCCCATTAGCAGCTCTAACAATCCATTTAGTAGCAAGGCAAAGTCCCTGAGTTTTAGGGTCTATAATACCAAGACCTCCATGGTTCTTCGATTGAATGCAATGAGACCAAGAAGCAGCAATGAAACCAGGACTGCCATCCCATTTAGACCAAAGAAATTTCTGAATCATCTTATTTAATTCCTCATATCCTTGCTTGGAGGGCATCCAACAAGATGAGTAGAACACATGTGTGGCAATAAAAACTTTGTTAGCAACCTAGATTTTAGCTGCCAAGGATAAGAATTTATTACCCCAGGTAAACAATTTGTTTTTTAATCTGCTTAAAAACCATCTCCACATGTCTGAAAGGGAGACCCCTAACCCAAATGGTATGCCTAGATATCTCATAATTTCCCCATGCTTAATAAGCTTCCACTCTTTGGGAATCCAATGTGGAATAGAGCCAGTTTGAGACATCAAAAACTCAGTTTTATTATGAGATAATTGGGAACCAGAAACTTCACAATACAGATTTAAGACGTCCATGGTGTTATTTAATTCTTCTTCAGAATTTTGCAAAAACAACATGCTATCATCAGCAAAATGAGAATTAATAACCACCCTATCTTGAGGAATGGAAATACCTTTGATAAGCTTCATTTGATTAGTCTTTTGAAGAAGGTATCCCAAAGCATCAGCTGTGAGAACATATAAGAAAGGAGAGAGGGGACACCCTTGTCTTATAGAACGTTGCAGCTCAAAGGAAGGTGTAATAGCACCATTAATAACAAGATGGGCATTAGCATCTTTAAATAACATTTGAACATGCTTTTGGATCCTTGGACCAAAACCCAACCACTGTAGCATTTTAAGAATGAAACGCCAACGAATTCTATCATATGCTTTATCAAAATCTAGCTTAACCACTAAAACATTTTGGCATGATTGTTGAGCCCATTCGACAGTCTCCCAAGCTAGCATAAGATTATCAAGAATAAATCTGCCTTTAATAAATCTTGTTTGTTCAACTCTTACTATTCTTTGCACAACAGGTTTAATTCTGATTGCTAAAGCTTTAGCAATAATTTTATAAGAGGTGTTCAACAAAGTAATAGGTCGCCAACCAACAATAGTATCTTCATTTTTCCCTTTTGGTATAAGTTTGATTAAACCCTTATTGATTGTAGGGCCTAGAGAGCCCTTTTGAAGGGCTTCCAAATAAAACATATAAAAGTCATCTTTAATATGGGACCACATAACTTGATAAAACTTAGCTAGAAGACCATCAAATCTAGGACCTTTATTAGTTTTCATAGAGAAAAGTGCATGCTCAAGTTCTTCCATAGAGAGAACTCGATCCAAAAATTGACTATAACTTGAGTCAATCATATTAGGAATAAAGTCCTTTACATCATCTTCCAATGCTTGCTGAATATCTTGCCAAGTATCCTCTTCTTTAAATAATTTCTCATAGAAACTATGGAATAAATTAGCAATTTCAGTAGGGTCAAAGAGTAATCTATCTCCATTCATAATAGCCCCAATTTTCTCCTCTTTATGCTTATAATGAAGATAGTTGAAGAAAAACTTGGATCCTTTATTCCCTTCTTTGATCCAATGAAGTCTAGCTCTGATTTTGGCTCCCTGAGCCTTATAATGGTCTAATTTACATAGTTGTGTTTCAGTAACAGTAATAATGTTTTGAGTCTTTTCATTATGAGGATCCACATTTAATTATTTTCTAGCATGTTCCAATTTTCCTTGAAGAGATCTTTCTTTTTGTTTACGCCTCAAAGCCTTCCTTCTACCAAAGGACCACAAAAAGGTAATGCATTGGTTTAGGGCTGCACACCACCATTCAGTCCATGACTCTCCCTCATGAGGTTTTGGAATAGAACCCCAAATTCCCACCAAAGCAGCAACACATTCAACATCTTTTAAATGAGAAGTGTTAAGCTTGAATGGAAGTTCAGTAGGAGGAATATCATTATTGGAGAAAGAAATGGAGTAGATGATAGGAAAATGGTTAGATAAGGTAGTTGAGTAATCAACTTGCACACAAAAACCTGAAGGAAAGACCTCCAAATTAAGATTATGATAAATATAAAACTGATCCAATCTGCTCAACTTCCTATCATTTCCTGATCTACAATTTGACCATGTAAGCTAGTTGCTGACATAATTGGAAAAGTTATTACAAATGGGATCAACTACTCCAACAATATTCCGAAAATATATCCATTTTTCAAATTCATCATGGTTGAGCTTAAAATAATTAAACCAGCTACGGTCCTCATGATGCTCGACCATATTAAAGTCACCCCCCAACACCCAATCATCAGTAGGGAGGCAATTAGACATCCACTCCCAAAGATTGGATCTAGCAGTAGGATTATTGGGAGCATAAATAGAACAAAACCCAATAGGCTGCCCATTGATAAAAGAAAGAGCCCAAACGCAACTATGAGATGGATCTTCCCCTTTATCAATAATATGTTTAGATATCCAAGGAGATAATCCAAGCACAACTCCTCCACTACCTTCATTATGCGAGGTATGAATGAACAAAGCATCTTTCCAAAGACTAAACAGAGTCATTTTTAAACGTTCATTACTTAACTTGATTTCTTGTAAGAAAAGGACATCTGGTATCCATTTCAGAACTACATCTTTAACCTTAAACTTCCTTTGAGGGTGAGAGAGCCCTCTCACATTCCAAGACATAATCTTGCAATTCATGATTAATTAGCAAGATTAGTGTCATCCTCTTGTGGAAAAACTCCAAAATGATTAGAAAGGGAAACTGTTTGATCATCGTTCAGTCTTTCATTAGCAGGAGGTGGAGATCTAGACCTATGTCTAGAATTAGGAGATGGAGAAATAGATCTATTAGGAGACTTCAATAGGCCTCGAGAAGAATGTGGAGAACGAATAGGGGAAAAGGGTTCCTTCCTCTTCCTAACAACCCTCCAATCATCAGACATAATCACTTCCTTAAAAGAAGGGCTAGCAGGTGAAGAATTTGAGATGGGATGCCCACTAGGGGTAGGCAGAATAGCATTAGGCTGATAGGGAGGAAGTGAAGGGGATTTAGTGACAGAAGGAGAATTAATAATAGGTTTATTGCTGGAGTTAAAAGGAACCATAGTAGAGTGAGAAAGAATAGACCTAGTTTTCCGGATAGGACAATCACGGATCAAATGACCTTCTTGTCTACAGAAAAAGAAAGCATTAGGCTTATTTAGATAGACAATGGGCTGGTTTATTTCAAACCCTGGGCCATACATTTTAATAGTCTCTGGCAGAGATTTGGTCAAATCCATTTCCACACACACCCTCGGGTGGACTCTTAAACTAGAAAACTTATCAGAACTTGGCTTACACCATAACACTTTACCAAGTTGGGCCACAATGTCTTTGAGATAAGGTGTGAAGACTAAGTTTAAAAATTGCAATTCCAACCACATAGGGTAATGTGATCGAGAAGGGCCTTCAGGGTGAAAGTCAAAAGTCCAAGCCTGCAGATAACAAACTTGCCCACAAATTATCCATGTACCATATTGTAGAACTGCCTGTGCATGCTCAGCAAATTTGAAAATGCAAGAAACATATCCTTTACCTAAACCTCTTATTGTTTCAAGCTCCCAGCCCCTGTTTTCCCAGTTCATTCTTTCCCATTTATAAAAAACTAGCTATGAGGGTATTCCTCTCAAAAAAAACAAAATGACAGTTCTAGCTTGATTTTCAGCTATCAAATCAACAACCTCATCAGGCAACTGAAACTCTAAAGTTTTACCTTGAACCACATTTGTAGGCTCTTGTTTTTCTTCTTCTTTTCCATTCTAAACATGGCAAACATTATCTCCAGCCGTTTGTTCAATCCCTTCAACTTCCAGGTCAGGGGAGTCTTCCATTTTCACCAAGTCTTTGTCTCAATCCGTTGGTGAAAAATGTTTTGCAACGTGAGCTTTAGATTTCAGCCGCATCTGCAATGAGGGTTCCTTTCCTTCGACATGTGCCCAACTCTCTATGAAGGAATGACGTATAAAATATGGCACAGGGAGCCAAGCTTCACCCTGTGCAAAAAAAACCGTCCGCAGCTTCCTCTCGTTCGCTAGGGTTTCACTGTTCCTTTCTAAGCTCGATATTCTACTTTATGATTTGTGAAAAGTAAATTATATTATGATTTATGATATTTTAAGATCAATATTTTGCTTTATGATATTTTTTTGCAATATATTAAATAAATCTTCCTATATTTGAACTGACTCAAAAAGTATTGTTGATGTGATCTTGTATTTTTAAATCGAGGATATCATTGATAAATGTGACAATACGGTAACTTTTTATAGAACTCTAATATACTTTGACATATCCCTTGGCATGAAGAACTATGTTTTGATTTATATTTTCCTAACAAGCTAAAATTCATTCTTGTGTGGCAACCAATAGTGTGAATGCAATGAAACAATTGATATTTGAGATTGCAAAAGTCTATATCTTTCTAGGGAAGACAACAAATCTACCAAAAGCTATTGGTTTTGATAATGGACGCACAAGTGCAGTGCTTTCTTTCTTGTTGATGGACATCCACTTCTCAAGTAGAGAAACTATTGAAGCTTTTGTGATTGCAACGTGCAAGTGGTGATTACAAACGATGGCATATGGCTGAAACTTCAAAATTTGCATCAAGAAACAGTGGTGGTCTCTCTCAGATAAGAATCAAAAGGAAAGTATATTTGAGGTGGAGAATGGGATAGTGAAATTGAAAAAAAAAAATTCTAAATGCTTATTGAAATAGTCTAGAGCATCCATTTGCTACTTTTTTTTTTTTTTAGGCCAACTAGATCATTTTGGGTATAAAACTAACCATTGATTTGATCTTTTCAAGTTGCTTAATTTTGAATATTAGAAACTCAGCAGAGTTTTATTTTTGGCTAAAATTAAACAAGACAAACTCACATTTATCTTGGTGCTTTAAAATGAATCCATCTTTACTTTGGGATTAAAAATAACTTGTGTTTTCCTTGTTTTGTGATTTTTGCAATCCTTGTCACTTGAATGTGTATGCCCTTCACTTGCACCACTCGGTGATCTTGAGAATCAAAAGAACTCCATTGACATTGGTTTTCTAAAGTCACCCACACATTTTGATTTGGATCTAAAAATGAACCCTCATGCTAGTGTGAAGGAAAGGCATTGTGTGTGTTCCCTCCTAGCACTTTACGCAATCTAGGTGGCCGAACTACAAATGTACATATTTTATTTTGTTTATCTTTAGAGGGCCTTCCTCCCCACTTTGAAAGGAGGGAACAACCCAAGTGGTAATGAGTTAAAGCCAAGCTCTTCTAAACTACTATATAAATGTATGGTTGCATTCAACAGGATGTGATACGCGATAGCTCTCCCCAATATCATTATGATATGTAAAGCCCTTGTTCTAAGGGTTGGGAGAAATCTTGAGGGATTTTAGCATAGTATCCCTTAAACTAAATGTCCTTACTACAACCCTTTGTTTAAAGACCAAAATCCTTAATACTTGTTGGTACAATAACAGTCATTCTAAATCCACCCAACATTTGTACTATTCAAAGTAGAAATAAAAAACCTTAAAGGTCTCCAAATCTTCAAGAAATTTGGATTTGGTGGTCCTGAGTAGTGTGTGTCACAGAGGGGAGCTAGTGTCGCCAAATCTCTAACTGTTCGCTTTGTTAGTGTTTGGAGAAATTCGAGTGGGGACTCAACAAAGTATGGCCATTTCTAACCTAGGATTGTGCAATTTATGAGTCAGTCAAAACACATTGCTTCGATCTCAAACTTTGAAACAAACATTAAACAAATCATCAAAATTTCAAATCCTTTGGAAAGAGTGAATATCTTTGAAGGGTCCAACTATTACTACTTGTCCCTAGGGATTTTATCCTTAGAGGCTCCTAAATATTTAGGCTCACATCTCAATTTACTCTCTCCAAAGTCAACCTAGGGAAACCATGGTCTTAACTCTTTGATTTTCACATAATGGACCTTGTGGAATGAAAAGGAGTTAAGACATAGACTTTTAGTTTGGAATTTAAACAAGATGTGTTGATGTGGCAAAAGCAATTCATTAACCAAGACTAAATCAATTGAACCCCACACATGTGCTTGTTATCTTTTTTCTTATTGTCTTCCAAGAAAAACATTGGTCTTTTCATTTGAACTACTCATAAGGTAAACCATGTTCTTCATTATCTTGGTCTTGTAAACAAGGTCCCTCCTAGGTTAATTTATGATCAAATCAAACACTCCATCCAGCCTCAAAACATTTATCATAGATTCCATCCAACAAACAAATTTGAGATTTTTAGAAAAAAACAAAATTCTAGACTTGGGTTAATCCTTAAAACTTATCAATGCCACCTTGTTTAGTTAGGTGTGTGGGAATGCATTATTTCTCATACATTTAGTTAAAATAGAAATTCTTTGAACAAGTTCATTCTAATATCAAATCTAACATCTTGGGATTCACAAGTTCATTATCCAAAATCCAAACATCAAAATCAAACCCTAAGTCTAGTATTGACCCAAATTTCTTAAAAGTTCAGACACACATATCACTCACCCTTCCATCCTTCATCTTATCATTGGTCCTAAAATCATTAAAGGGTCAGTTTTGCAACAAGTTCAAAACACAAGAAGAGCATGGAATATAAACTTAATTAATGCATCATAAGTGATCTAATTTAACCAAACTATCAAATCCTTACAATACCAATTGATTATCAAAACTCACATTTATACACTCCATACATAGGATCATTATCTCCTATAAACCTCAAAAATACAACATGTGAATATGCCCAATATAAATTTTGGAACACCTTTCCCAATGGTAGATTTAAATCAAAGTCAAACCCTAAAAATCTATCCACTAAATGATCAAAGCATGAGTCTTCAACAAAACAACATTATCCAACCAAATCGATACATGTCAAATGTGAATATACCAAATACAAGCTTACCAAACATAAACATATGAAATCTACACTTGGTGAACTATGGGATAGATATGTTTGTGAATCATACCATTGTTGTTTAAAGTCCAAACAATATGTTAACAACTCAATGTATTGCTCCAAGTCAAGGTAACACCATGCAAAATCAAGCTTACCTGAATCACAACAATGTTCAATACCAACACATAATGAAAAATATAAACATCATCCCAAATCAAAACATTGTCCAAAATTAATTTGTGCATGATGTCATACAAATACCACAAGTATACATTCCAAATATGCTTGCTCAACAACCAAATCAACTGTATCAAGGGTGTCAAGATCAAAATAAGGATCAAATTTTGCAACATCAAATTGCTTCACTCACCAAAATAGTTGATTTATTGTGCCAAGAGACATATCCACCCCAAAATCAATACTCTTCTATTGGTTAAACCATGTCATCAAAGCTTTGAGTTGTCTACACAACCTCATCAAGTAGAATATCTCTGATGTCAAGAGGTCAGATATCAAGATCAACAACATCAACAAAAAAACTCAATCACCACATCTCCAAGATCAATCACAACAAGAATCACCTCAACAAGCACAAATATCACAAGATCACAAACGTGAATACACTCCTTTTGGAGAGGAAATCAAATTAGTGCTAAGAAAGCTAGTTAATGAAAAAATCATTGCTCTTCCAAAAGTAAGTGCTTTCAACTCTATCATAAACTTCCCTTGGAATAAGGGTAGATCTTATTGTGAGTATCATACAAAAAATATTCATAAAACATCAAATTGTATTCGACTCAAAAATCGCATCCAAGACCTTATTGATCAATAGAGAATAATTGTTGAAGACAATGATCAAGATTCAACCACTAGCGATAGTAGTGAGAATCTCTCCACCTCAATTGTTGAAAACAATGATCAAGATCTATCTATCAATGAGCACCTTGAAGATGTTTCTACCCCATCAAATGATCAAATCAACATGCATCAAGAGTCACTTTTCAATCATGATCAAAATTCACCAATAATATCTAACAATGATCTATTTCAAGGAGTGTTAGAAGTATTTGATCCTATTGACATAATCCAAGATCCATCCAATGATGATCATGTTGATAATGTATCTACATCAACTAATGAGTTAGAGGACATGTCTCAAGAATTTATTCCAAAGCATGATCATCATCTTTCACCAAAGTCTAGAAATGGTCCTTTCCATGACATATTGATATCCTTTGACCTCATGATTTTAGATATTGAAGGAATCCTTAACTCAACACTTGATCCAAATCCACTCAAAGATCAAGAGGATATTAATCCATTTCTCGTGCCTAATGAATATATCCAAGAACCATTTGTAAGCAATCCATCCTTTGAAATTGACCCATGTCAAGAACTTGATCCAAAGCACGTCAAAAGGAATTCTAAAATTAATCAAGATCAAGAATACGTATCTCCAAGATGCTATAATGATCAAATGGAAACTCTTCAATCTATAAAATATGTCACAGATGATAATGATATCCATATAGCACATACTCCTCCATCTACCCATGAGATGATTTCTTTTGATGGACACATAGATGATCTTCATTTAGAATAGGATTCCTTTACTCTTGACATTATTACACAAAAAGAGTAGGTTATTTTGATTCCTACAATCAGAATTCAAGTTGTCAACATTAGAATTAGATATATCCCAAATTTAGATTGAGGACATCATGTATGAAGATATCCAACATTATCCACTCAAGGAAATAGGTCAGACCAAACAAGATATTCCAAAGACAACAAAGCAGGAAATTGAAATAACATCATTTGTATTGGTCATGTTGAAACAGGAAAAATCAAAGCATGAAGGTACTACTTCCACAATATTGGGGAAAACATCATCTCAAACAACCGTCAACATAGGGAGCACAAAGAATATTTATGATGAAACCAATGCTAATACTACAACCAACCACATCACGAATCTTCATCCAAGCATCACCTCATCCGTGAATTGGGACCAACATCAAAAGAAAAATTTGAATCAAAGCACAAAGAACATTATCAAAGAAAAAGAAGTTGGGAAGAATAATGTACAAATCAAATACACATGGATACCAAAAAATACAAAGAAATATTATCCCTATCAAACTCCACCAGTCAAAGAAATTATGGGGAAAAATTAAAAAGGGAAATGTATCCATCAAAGATGTCCAAAAAAGAAAAAGTAGGCTTCTCAAACAATGTACAAAGTATATCAAGCGGTTGGTCCTAATTCCATGCACACTTCCATATCCACCCATCATTGCTCATCTTCCCAAGTTTGGAGAGTCAAATGTTCCAAGTTGTGAACCAATCCATCTTATATTCCTAAACACACTCCATCATCCATTTTACCATGCATGATATCCAATTCTCATATTGTCCATGTATTGGTAGTGACCCTTCATTATGAGGATTCAAAAGGAATTCTATTGTGATGTGTGCATAGAGATAAAGTTAACTTTGGTATCAACGAAGGAGAAAAAAATTCTCAAAAGTTGTATTCAAGTGCATGTATACTGGAAAAGTAGATTCTTCAAGTAGGATATTGGTGGCACATTATGACAAGAGTGCCAACGTCAACACAACTAGGTGGTTCAGTATGAGCTTAAAATCTTTCACAAAAAATAAAAAAAGAATGAAAATAGTAAAGCTAAAAATCATCCTCTAGTGAAAACCACGACGGTGTCACTTTGGATAGGTACCATGATGAAAACATGGAAAACATGCATCATGTGTAGAATTAAGCATCTACATGCACTAGTTCAAGTGAAAGCATCTTATCTCATCCATAATAAATCCAACATTCCATCCATCTTATCCATAATAAATCATTCATCCATGAAACATTTATCCAATCCATTTTCATCCAACTACATCCATCTTCCAAATTATCTTGATCATGACAATGTTTGGTGCACACTTTACACTTGCTTATGATAAACATTTTGACACATGAGTCATTTTCATTTATCCTATCCTACCCAACATTATATAAGCCATGAAGCACTATCCAAATGAGCATACTCTTTTTGAACACGTTATCTTATCACAAGATAATCCTTGGAACCCTTTGTGTGCTTACCATATCCATCCATCCATACATCTATCCAAGCATCCAACCATGGCATTCCCTACATTGCTAGACACTGGGGGAAAATATTTACATCTTTCTTTTGGAATGAATATTGATGTATATCTTCCAAATTATGTGGTGATCTGAGCATTGGCAAGCATGAAATCAAATTGGTCAAAGGATTTGTGAGCCAAAATTCAAATCACAAACCCATGGCATATTTTGACAAGAAGATGTTCCTTATCAAGCTTTATCTTTCATCGAACATCAATCCAAACAATCAATATTAGTTGCATCTAGTTTTCACTTCAGTATCACATCAAATCATTCAAAACAACTTTTGTTCCAAGTTGAGCTTCAAAACCTTGATCAATCAAATCCAATCAAACCATCATTATCTCGGGATATGCTTCCCAATCCTTGTGTTGCTTAACACCATCCTTTCATTGTTGTGTATCCTTAATAGTGTTATCATCATCAATCAATCAATTAGATGAATCAAACCTAGCTTGGTTTTCAATAAAATTCCAAAATAGAGCACTGCTATCATCACACATATCCATATCCAAATCATCAAAATCATGCAAAAATCCAAAACATTCAAAACATATCAAAATACCAAAATAGGTCAAAAAGTTAGAAAAAGTCAAAAACATGATATCTTAACTTTGTCATCTTTGAGCTTAAATGTAGGAAAGGCCATTATTGATGAACCCCCAAGACACAAAAACACAAAAACATTTAAATAACCCAAAAATCCAAAAAACATCCTCATAACATTTCAAAAAACATCAAAAACATCCAAATATTTTAAAAAATCAATTCATCCCATTTTTCTTTCACTCACAATAATCTCATCCATAATAAACAAATCGTCACACTCACCCTTTTGTAACACAAATAGAAAACAAGTACAACAATTAACTAAAACAAACTTCAAACACAAAATAAAAATCAAAACAACAAACTTTTACACATAAAATCAAACTCACGATCCTTCTCAAACATGTCAATCAAACCTTATATCAATGGTCTTTTCAACCAACCTATCAACTTGCCACCATCCACTAAAATGTCCTAGGATGCATCCTTCCTACAATGGGAATTATCTTTGGCAATCACTTTGGATACTTATTCTAACCAAGACACATCCCTTTGGCTAGAGATATGAAGAACATTGACATGTTTGTGTACTTGATATTTTATTTTGATTTATCTTATTGCACTCATTCCAATGACCTCTCGATGATGCCAAATCCAAACTATTTAGAAATAAAGGAATGGGGAATTGATCATTATCTTCTTTTTTTTGTGCTTGTTGGATATTCTTCTAATATAACTTGGTGATACTTGCTTTGGTAGATATGTAGGGAGGATATTTTGAACAACTTGTTGACTATTACATTGGAAGGTTTTTCCTTTTTATGTTTTGGTTTGAGATGTCCAAAATGTCTGAAGTACATCCCAATAAGGTTTCATATGCCATGTGTGAACAAGGATACTCCTATCTATTTGCTAAGTCAAAGTCTATCGCACTAGATACCATGCCATCCTAGTTATTTATACCTTGATGCATCATATCTATGTGTGTTATCAAACATAAAGAAAGTTATGCTCTTTAGATACCCAATCCTTGGATAAGAAATACATCATCATCTTTCATCATCATATCTAATAAAGTCTCGATGACTCATAGACTTGTTGGACTTCTGCATCTTCTTGGAATCAATGTTTGATCCCTCTCATTCTTCTATCCTCTTTCATGCTAACATTCTATCATGAAATTCACCAAAACATCAATGAATCCATCCTTTAAAATCATACATATAATCATAATAGGAAACACCATCCATCTCACATGCATTGCCTCATTATTTAAGTTGTTTAGGATAATTTATAGATTTGGTATTCTTAGCATCTTAAAAACATCTTGATATCATCATAATATAGATCTATTAGTCTAACCTTCTCATTTCACCATCTTGAACCTATTTGTCGTGAGCTCAACCTAAAATCAAAATTTTCACCTGATCTCTTAGGGGGGAAATGTACCAGTGTACTTATTTTCGCTAGGGCAATAGTGAGGCATCTGAAAAAATTAGGAAATTTTTGAATTTTGATCTTGGCAACATCAGTATTTGAACCGATGCAACTCGTACATTGGTTCGAATAGGGGAAAAAATTTATACATGAAAATAATCATAATATGCACCTAATTTGATCAATTATCATCAATTCTTCTATTAATCAAATAAATAAATTCATTAGATTAATTCACTACTGTTCATCATGTTGATTTAAATAAAACAATCAAATCCATAAAGTCCTCTCATCTAATTTAATAAATCAAATGTCAAATCCCCTAAATTCCTCCAAGTTAATTAATTCTATATTAATTAGTTCTCCTAATCCTAATTACCCATTCTCTAGCTTTTGACTCAACCTTGGTCAAACCCAACCCCTGATTAACTAACTGACTTGCACATGAAGATCAATTCTTTTCATTAACTAATTACCCTATTTTGTATGATAAAAGCATATGACTTGGGAGTATTCATCCAATAAATCCACTTATTTGACTTTGTTTCCCAAACATAAATGCTTCTTACAAAGGAATTTAAGCCCCAATAAATCCCTTAATGCCTCTTACAAATGCATTAATCTCTCTTACACCCCCTCACCCTTTCACCTACATGCATTAACTATGCACATTCCCTAAAATGTGCTCCAAATTCATCCATTATCCTTGTGACAAGTGTCACATTCTCATTGGCTCTCCTTTAGTCCCACATTCCGCCAATATCTCAATTCTTCAACTCTTCAACCATATAAATAGAGCATTCTCTTCACAATATGGATCAACAATCACATCCACAATCTTAAGCATTTTCACTATAGGCATATTCATCATCACTCATCTTTGCATCTTCCTCACATTGGAATCTTATCAAGGGGGTGGGAAAGGGCATCCTTTCCACATCAAAGGAGCGCCACTCCCACTATGGGATAGAATTTGGTCTTGCTTTCATATGCTTTTATTTAACTATTTTGGTTTCTTATTTTCTTGTTGCATATCTAGCATGATTAAATATCTCATAGGGATGTTCTATTTGCTTTGTTTAGTTTGACTAACAATACTAATGATTGTTTGTTTTGACCAAGTGCAGAATACCATCAACAATTTTTTTTTGAAAATTCAAAAAATACATCTCATGCAATAAATAATATCTTATTAACTTCATCATGCAACCTATAAGATTTTGAAGATTTAGAATATCCAATAAAAATTAATTTATAACTCTAGTGATGCAGCTTACTTCTTTGAATTATTTGGAAATCAAAACATAACAAGTGGATCCAAAAATTTGAAGATGTTAAAAAAAGTGGTGGATAACCAAACCAAACTTCATATAGATTTTTTTTATGAAGAGAGAATGAAGGATATATATTGTGATGATAGAATATTGTTCTAGCTAATTTTTCTAAAAAATACAACTCGATTCCTTTAAAATATAGCATTTCTCATTTTAAATCTCAAAATTATTGCTCCATATCTTAGAACAAAAACTTGCTCACAAGGCTCAGGTTGTTAAAAAATGAGAAAAATCATTTTTTTATTAGAGCAAGTACATAAGAAACCCATGGGAATCCAAGGGGAAAATATTCACAAATTAATGAAAGAGATGGTAGAATAAGATAATAACCAAATAGATATACACATTCAAATGCATCAATATGTTCTATTGTTCACTTCACAAACTAAGTTATCCACTAAAAATCTATTTAAATTCACATACAAACACAAAACAAGTTTCTACAGTAGATGCAATAGACTTACAATCTTGTCATATTCCACAAATAATTTTTACAATCAAAATATCAAATTTGTTGAAGAAAGCATTCCAAAATTTTTATATTGTCTAAATTTTCCTATGCGCTATTGGGGACATAAAATTGGACAATGACACTATAATAACCATTTTTTTGTCAGATAATGACCCTACATCCTTACAACTACTCTAAATTCCAATGCTAATATGTTGAATATATTAATGTATTATTTCTTGTAGAGGTTTGTGGTTGATTAAGAGAGAGAAGTTGAATTTGTTAGAAATAAAATCCAAGTGTATGCACTACTTCTGTGAAGTATTTATAGACAGTAAATTTGTAAGTAGAGATTAGGTGAAAAATGTGTAAATGTTAAGCCATTGAAGAACATTTTATTGCATCATTTTTTTTCCAATAATGTCTCAATATACTCAATTTTTTAGAATCAATAACTATTCCTCCATTTACATTTAGTTTTTTGTATAATGTGTATGATTACCTAAGCTATTATTTGACCATATACTTCAAGCTTTGGTTGAACTAAAAATAAAAAATTCTCAAGATTAAGAAACGTTATTTTCTTCAAAAAAATTTGAGATAATAAAAATCAAAGATAAAACTATATATTATATAGAACTAGAAAGTAAATATATTATCATTTATCTAAACGTGAAGTATAATACACACTATAGGTTAAGATGTATGGTTTCTATATTGAAATCCTTCTTCATTTATTATTGTCATCTAAGCTATGTTCTATATAGTTATATTTTAGTACATATTATGAATCTATAGTCATTATAGAATTTGAACATTTTCATTATGGAAGTTACAAATATTTGTATGTGTCACATTTAATCCTTGATAGTTAGACATGGTTAAATTGTTTAATGTATTGGTAATTCACTTGGCATAGCATAATTATTGATGGTATGTGTTGGATTATTATGAAAACTATACAAACCAAATTCTAAATTATATACTTAACACATATTTAAAAATAAATTTATTTAATTTTGTTAACACTAAAAGAAATAATAAAATCATAATATCTAAAATTGATGTTAGAAATAAGAAATGGTGGAGCAAAGTGATTTTTGGCAGAAGGAAGGGTGAGGAAAATTTTTGTAGGAGGTTGAGTCTTGGGATGAGGATGTGGAGAAAGGGTGGCCATTGATGCACGATAGGCTAAACGAACACCACCAAGAGGTATGGAAAAAAAAACGGAGCAGAAGTATCAATAGGCAAGATGGGAAAGGAGGATGACCACTAAGGAGAGAGGATCATCACTAGGGAAGGAGGAGGGAAGTCCCTTGAATGGTGGATAGAACAATGTGGCAGAGAGGAAAATAGGGTTGGCCAAATCCGAATGAGGGCATTCGAAAGAGGGCACAAAACAAGTATGGGAGGGTCAGGTAGAGCACAATGGGGACAAAGATGGAAAACCCTAACCGAAATCAAAAGACAAATCCCAAGGTCTGGCGAAGGAAGGTAGATGGAAATGGGTCGATACCATATGATAACCTCTCAGATAAAGACATCGGGGAGACTAGAGGAAAATTAGAAAACCAAGGACACTAGAGGGAAAACCAAGGTATGGGTAAAAAGGAAGGGCCGATGGAAGGTGTAATCAAGGGTAGAAGGAAAGATTAGTGACCAAATGTGTTGTTTTGTTAGGTTGACAGAAATCTCTAGGTTTAACTTGGAGGAAAAGGCTATTTTGGAAAAATGGTGGTGCGATAAGTGTACAAAATTGAAGATAAGATCATACCAGTGGGAAGTGAAATGGAAGGAAGAGGTAAGAATTAAGTTCCTGCAAAATAGTTTCTTCTTGATCCTTTGTGCCTCTAAGCATATCAAGGAGGGGATATTAGTAATGAAAGGCTTGGCTATGGATGGTGTTGGTTCTACAAATCAACAGATCAATTGAATCCTAAAGACTAGCCAAATTATTATGTTCAGATTCAAAGATGGATTTGGCTAACTGATACGAAATGGAATTAACACACATTTCCCCTACACTTTAGGCTCTGTAGGACCTAGGGGGTGACCCTTTAGTAACACCTAAGGATTTAGACACACAATTAATACGATATTTCTTATCAAATAATGCTCTCACAGAAATATGCTAAGAAACAAAAAAATATCACATAACATTGGCTAAGACATTGAGTGAATTTCCTTAACTAGCATGGAGAACATAGCACACATAGATTAGAAAATAAAATTCAAACGGTTTTGATTTAAAGAGTTGGAACCAAATTGAAAACAACAGAAGTATAATAATTGACCAATGCCAAGAACAAGGCTACAAAGTCATACAACCAGCACTTCATCCTACAATGTTGAGCATGTTCTAAAGATATTTGCAATTGTTATCACATTTTGATAATAAGACCACTGAAGCTTTATCTGGTAACCATTCTTACAAATCCACCTAGAAACACAACACTCTTGTCACATTTGTTGAAGCAATTGCACTATTCCTTGAACAATAGGAAATGATAAATGCAGTTGTCATTCATTAAAGAAATTATATCATTTACAAAACAAAAAGCAACAACTATTGCAACTCAAATGCAACAAATGTACATGAAAAGACTTAGATAATGTTTGATTATTGAATTCAAAAGAGCATTACATTTCAGCCGTGGAGACAATTATCAGATAAAATATATCAATGATACTCAATTTAGAACACTAACACCTTGGATTAATTGACTGACATTTATAATTCATCCTAGCATTACAAACTACCCAGAGATTCTGCTTGGCTTGCAGAGCTTTCAGAAAAATGAAACCCCTACAAATGAGAGAAGAAGAGAATAAAAGGAAATAGAAGTAGCTCCAAAATTGATTTGAAGATGCCATCTGGAATCTTCATCCATCGTTGATCAACAACAAACTAAAAAACATCTCTCCTCTCTCTTCCCTTTGCAACAATAATTTTTTCCTCCATTTTTCCTTTGCCAATTTGCAACAGCAAAGATCACTCCATCATGAAAATCTCACAGTAAGTTTACCCTTGCAGTGAAATTTTTTTTTCCTATGAAAAAAATTCATTTCTCCTCCTTTTTTCTAGCCACATCTTAAATTTTAACTTCCCAGCCAGTAGAAAACATTTTTTCTTACATAGTAAATATTTTATTCACTTTATCTTGTCCCATAATATTTCAAACACTTTTTTAAAAATATTTTTCTATATAGAATCTTCTTGGAAAAAATCAATTTCACCCATTTGCATTTTAGTGAAAATATTTCACTAACTAAATGAAATTACTTACTTTACATTCCAACAAAATGCTTGTTTTATGTGAAATCCTTTTAATAAAGAATTTCACGGGCACTCTTCTGATTGAAATATTTTCCTAGCATCTAATATTTTTCTTCAAAGTGAATAAGTTCACTTTGTAGCCCATCGCAAATTATTTGATCATTAAGTTAATATTAAATTCATTTCATATTAAAATACTCCCTTGCACCTTCAATTCTTACACCATGCTCCTTTTCATCTCACAGTGAAATAGTCTATATTTCACTTTGGGCTCAAATTAAAATATTAGCCAGTGTTTACTTTTCAACTTATATTTAAATGTTAGCCCCTTTTAAAATGAGAAAGATAAAGCATTTTTAAAAAAAATTGGGCATTTCTTTTCATGAAACCCATGGACCTACCAGACCTCGCTTAGCCATTAACCATTGTCTATTGAGTGAAAGAAATGGGAGAAAAACTCATGATGAGTAATGACCATCTCTCATTGTTGGTTGGATGGGAAAATATGGGAACCAACGTGCAATGACCTGATGACGAGCAATGAGGACAAACCCTAATCTTTTGTTTGCTAGTTCGTGACTCCTTGCTATAACTCCTATACCTGGTGATGGCCACTTCATTTGTTTAAAGGTTACTAAAGCCTTTTCAATGCATCTATTATGTGTAATATAATCACGGAGTTCCATGAGACAACATTTATTTATGGATTTGTTTTCTCAACAGGCTCACGTGCCCTTTTGCCTCAGGTTCCTTCACATTGGCAGGAGATTTGTTAAAATACTTCCTTGCAATGTTGAATGATCCCTTACATCAAATTCAAATGGTGTCCTAGTTGTAGATTGCATTTTCTTAAAAGTTACTAAAACTTATCAACACATCTGTTATGTGCAGTTCAATGCTTTGGATGGGTAGTGGAATTCCATGGAACCACATTTGTTTGATCCTTTTAAAGTTCACATGCCTTGACTGGGAATTCAAATGCTTATTTGCATATTGCAATATCAAACTGCTTCAGGTGGCTGTGGAAACTACTTGTGAATGGATCTCAAGACCCTTTCCAGTTTAACTAAGCCATTTCTTGAAGAGGCCTTTGCATATGGCATAAGGTATTTAAATACATCAACACATTACTCCTTTGTTTGATAGTCTCCAAGACTCATATTCCTGTGAGTGACCAAAGCATCTTCACTTGATGTGTCGAGACCACCCTTTTATTTTTTAATATCACCATAAGAATCTCGAGCATCTCTTGTTTGAATGTTTTCCTTTTTTTAATCTTCATCTGACCCTTATGGGAAAAGAACTCTAAATCAAATTCATACTAAAGTGGATCCTTTTTTCAAATTTGAGTCATAGCTGTAAGCACCAATATGTATCATGTGAAAAGAAACCTATACAAATTATGTTGTATAGAGTGATTTGCATCACCAACATCATGTAGCTATCCAAGCAGTGAAGCAAAATTAAAAAGTATTGTGACTTTATTCTATGGAAAATTCAAGCAAGCTCCCACCCACAAAATTACCTTTATTAGTTTCTTCAGACAATGATACTTTGTCCTTCTTTGGATTCAACTTCAATTGACAATGTTATCATAAGAACAGTTCTACTAACATACCCATGTCTAGAATCTATCCCTTCTTGCTAAACAGCTCTGGAGAACTCTTACTTTGAGAGGGGAATGACAAGATACCTTAAAATCCAAATACTTTAGCAGCTGTGAGTCTCTTAATAATGTTATTAATTCTTCTTCCTTACCTCGTGGGTTTGTCTGCTGGAATGATATGAGTAGAGGTAGAAAGTTGCTGGAAATGGGGACTGGTTGGCTTGTTGGAAAAGGAAATGATGTTAGATTTTGGGAAGATAGATGGCTTTTTAAGGATCCTTTAATCAAAAATGAGAAATTCAGTAAATGGATTAATGATAGTAAAAGGGAATTCGGGGTCCTGGTCAAAGATTATTGGAGGGATGGGGATTGGGTTGATCTGAAGACCATCAGTCTGGATCTTAGCCTGGTTCAGTCTACCTTCAGGGCCCTAAGATTGGTTCAACACCAAGTGGATGATCTTTCTGTCTAGCTAGACAATCCGTCTGGCATTTTTTCAGTTTCTTCTGCTACTTCTATGTTGGTTAGTCTGATGGAGCCTCCGCCCTTCTGGGCTAAGGCTTGGATTAATCTCTTGATTCCTAAAATCAATATTTTCTATTGGATCATGCTTCAGGATAAGATTCTCACCTTGGATAATCTTGGCAAAAGAGGAATTCAATTACCTAACAGATGCTATATGTGTAGGAATGATGCTGAGACTGTTAATCATCTTTTCCTTCATTGCCCTTTTGTTTCGCACATCTGGGGAAAAAATTTTGCGCTTCTTGAAATGGTTTGGGTTTCCCCTACTTTAGTCGAAGACTTTTTTTTGCAATGGAAAGCTCCATCAAAAAACCCTTTTGTGTGTAGGCTCTGGTCTTTTGTTCTACCTTTTGTGTCATGGAGTATTTGGAAGGAAAGGAACAACAGAGTGTTTAGGGAAAAAGAGAAGTCGGAGGGGGACTTGTATGAAAAAATTGTTAGGGCTATAAAGAAAAACTTATCTTTAATCCCTAGAAAAATGGTTAATAAAGCTACTTGGTCTCCTTTTGATATTGCTACTGCTGAAAAGTGGAATTCAAAATTAATAGCTTTAAATGTCCCCACGCCGGACTTTTGTGGGAGGGAGAATGCTAGATGGACTTTGCCACCTTTGGGTTGGTTGAAAGTCAATTTTGATGGTGCTGCTAAAGGAAACCCTAGGAAAGCTGGTAGTGGGTGTGTTTTAAGGGACAACATGGGGGCTTTTATTGCGGCTTTTGCTGTGGATATCGGCACCCAAACTAATCATGTTGCGGAAGCTGTTGGGGCTTACCATGTGGTTAACTTGGCTTTTAAGATGAATGCAAAATGTCTTTGGTTGGAGGGTGATTCTAAGAATATAATAAATTGCATTCTTGGGCTTACCCCTCCTTCGTGGACCATCAAAAAGTGGATCGAAGATACAATTGCCTTATTAAGTAAATTCGACAAAGTGAAAGTGTCCCACACCTACAGAGAAGCCAATATGGTGGCTGATTACTTTGCCAATGAAGGGGTTAAGATGGGCGGGGAAAACACATGGAGGAAGAATGATTACCTCCCTTCTGAGGTGAAAGTGCTAATTTATTATGATTCAATGCATGGAAGAGAAGTTTGTCTTCGCCATGATTAAGCGGATAAAGTTTAGGTACGTCGATTTCATTAGATTTGATGGGACCGACATCACTTTCTTTTTCAAGAAGAGTTTCTGGCACGCTTTCTGGGTGTTTGATAAAATATGCTTAAACGGGACCTAGAGCAACTGTAGGGTGTGGTATAACAGAACTTTGAAGATGGGGGAGAGAGAAAACGTGTTGAGCCGAGTAGCTTTCAAGAGCACAAAAAGAATGCTAAAGCCTGGGAAAAAATTGAAAAGGGTGGTTTAGTCCCGTTTTTGGAAAAGCTCCATGGTACTGACGAGATGGTGCTAGACTATTTCGCCAAAAACTGGAAAAATGGTGAGATTGTGCTATTTGGCAGGAGTGTTAAGCTAAATGAGCAAATCATCGGTGAGATTACTGGCCTTTCGACTGAGGGTGTGAAATTTTACAGGGACTATCGGTTCTCTAATGAAGCGGTCATCAGATTTCCTAAAAAAGATAAGGAGAAGGCTAAGCTGGTTAAGGTTGCCAATAGCTACTTTGATGTGGAGTCCATTAAATCAATTTGGAGGAAAGTTTTAAGAGTCATTATGGAGTACATCACAGTTGATGGGTGCTTCACCAGGGCGTATGGTTATCACTTTTCCATTTTGAACCACTTTCGTCACAAGGTTTGTATCTCTTTGCCTTTTTATTTATTCTCTTCTCTGAAGAATTGCCTTGATGATGTTGAAAGAAACCCTAGGCGGAATTCTATTATTCACCCTAGTCTCGTCAGGCTCATCTTTGAGCATTATCAAAATTTACCTGCTTTGCCTAAAACTGTTGATGTTGGGGATTTGGATGATGAGGATACAGAGAGTAGCAGGGAGAATGATCCCCTGGTCCCTCTTGCTTTTTCCCAGTCCCTTTCTTGTCAGAATGTCCTTTTGGGTTCTGCTCCGCCTTCTTGTCCTAATTCGTAGCCCTCGCCTAATTTCCCTAACTCGGGTTTTGCTTCGCCATCTTGTCTTAATCCTCAGTCGTCTCCTAGTTGCCCTACCTCAGGTTTGGTTTCTGGTTTTAAAGGTACCTCAGTTACGAAATTGGTCTCGTACTCTAGGAATTCTATGGAAATTCATTCTGATAAACCTATGGTCAGTAAAGAGTCGGCCCTAGTGCCCCTACGTCTGGAAGATTTGTGAATGCCCCTAAAAACTCCCCTAATCAGGGCAAAATTAATTCTACCCAGAATAACCTCAGGCCTGAGGACATTGTGAGGGTGGCGGAAAAAATTATTGATGGCCTTTTCACTGTTCTTAAGTGGACCCAGAAGGACGTTTGTGATTTGATTGGCCGTAACAGAGATCTTAGCAACAGAGTCATGGAATTGGAGCAGAAGATAAGCTGGAGTTGTAATGAGAATGAGGGACAGGACACCCCCTTACTAGGGAAAATACAAATGGTGCAGGAGGAAAGATTAACTAGGTTGGAGTGCAATATGTCCAAGATTGGCCAAAATATCAGGGCCACTTTAGAGAATAATCATAAAATTGCCAGGCACAACGCTATTATCATCAATGCTATGGTGGAAAAGTTAGAAAAAAATCAAAAGGGCTCGCTAGTTGTGGACTTGGATGTGGACAGAGGTTGTAGCAGATCTGTTGTTGAAGGGATTTCGACTCGAACCCAGGCTAATACGAAGAGGAAAGTCCCTGGTTCTCCACACTTGGTTCAAATCCTTAAGCAGGGGTTACAGGATATGAGTGAAGCTGAAAAGGAAGCCGAGGAGTTGATGAACACCTTGGAGTAGTGCTGCTATGGTCGTTTTTGGCTTTTTGGCGGTCCTTTTTTTGGATCTTGTTGTCTCTTTTTGCTGATGTTTCCCTTTTGGGACAACTGTCTATTTGTTCAGACTTTTTATGCTCTATCCTTGTTTGTTTTAGCTTTGTGGTTTCAGGTCCCTGTAAAACCTATTTTTTCCTTTTCAAAAACATACCCATGTCTAGAAGAGAGGTGTGAAGAGCTTGTATCTCAAATTTAAAAATCAATAATGTTACACTCAAGCATTTGAATCAATATGAAAGATATGTGACTCACTGTACTCGAATGGTTGAATGCCCTCATGAAGCTATGTGACATATGTCGGGTCCCTTTGTGGGACCGACTAATTTTTTTTGTTTTCAAACAAATTTTCCCTTGAATTGATTAGACACAACCTTTGAATGCATTCGAGGTGAAAAGATAAAATGGTTTGTCATTAAAACTTGCTTTCTGACATTTTTGAACTATAGTCAAAACTGGTCCAGTTGGCTTTGGAATCACCTTAGGAAACTGGTCAAACAACCTCCTAGAGCAATGAAAACTTACAGATAGGTAGATATTTGACCAGAGAATGGAGTACAATAGATGGCTCAGCAAAAGGGATCCCGAGGTGAAATTTATTCAATTGCAAAGTTGTGTAGTTGGAGTTTTTTGCAATTGTAGTTGTTCAGAACCAATTAAAACTCAAGGAGTCACCTCGTTGAAAAAATACGAAATCAACTCTTGGGAGGTTGCCACTGGAAAAAAGGTCATTTAGGTACACTAAATACATGTGCAAGAGAGCTTTCATTCAATAATAAATCTTCAAAAGATATTGAAGGTCAAAGTTGACCACCTTGAAAAGTTTCAAAAGGTGCAGGTGCAAAACTGAATAAATTGCATTTGCTTTTGGCCCGGTAAAAATATCAAATCTTATCGTGAGGTTCTACAACTTGACCAAGGAGTATAATTTGGTATGGATAATGGAGAGAAACAATCATTTTGACTTGACGTTCATCCGATTGCAAAATATAAGATTGAACAGTAGGTGACTTTGTAAAACAATGAATTTGCAAACAGTAGAAAAGTGTCAAAACTCTCTAGCTGTGCTTTTCAAAACCCTGTCAAAACTTATCACGAGAAGCTGAAAATTGATGTGCATTTTCACATATGTCATATGAGTGGGTCTACAAAGGAGTTTTGCATGAAAATAAATGGGCACTAAATTATGAACCTCCAAAGTGGGTCAAGTGGGCAGATTTCTTAGGTGCATTTCTGAATGTGGAGAGGCAATTTTTTTTGAAATGGGGACTTCAAATTTGTGTAATTTGAAAGTGCCAATAGTGGCTCTAATGTATGCCCCCTGTGGGCATAGAAAGATCTCATATCTTTGGGGAGTAGACCAAATGTTGATTCCATTGGGTGCTTTTAAACTGCTCCTTTATTCATCCTCTTTTTCAACTTCATTTGGTGACCCCAGGCCACCAAATGAAAAATGGAGTCAAAATTTACCTTTTTCAAACATCAATCTATAAAAAGATCTGATCTGGATAACTCATGCTTGCTTCTATCAAACCACAATGACATGAGTGGCTTCAATTTTGCAAACACAAAAGTCAGGCTGCCTTTGTACAAGTTGAAAATTGCTCCCTGCTTAGATTTGTCATCACATGGTAGCCAAATCATATAGGCCACATCATTGTTCATCTTTTCATATTTTGATGTTATATCAAGTGGCAACATTTGAGAATAGGGATCAAGACCACATGAAATCTTGGTCTTATCACATTCATTTACACCCCCATAATGACCATGTTCATCAAAGATGTCATGCTTGGAAAACAACATGCAATCCTTTTGTGTGTTGAGAAAATATTGCTCATTCATCTATGATTCCTTCAACTTAATTGCATCCTAGGTCAGTTTAACATCACATTTAATTTGCACATCAAACTGAAAAATTTCATAAACAATTTATTTTGCACTATGCAAATCATCTTTAAATATGTCAAAAATGAAAGATACATATCCAGAAGCATCCTTATATTGATCACTACAACATGGGCACATTTTCTGGCATTTCAGTTCAGGTATATCAAAACACACCTTGTTGTCATAGAAAAAGGGATCATATGCATCATTTACATCCAAGAGATGAGTAAATGCACTCATCTCAGATTTAATAACATACTCTAATTCATTATTCACATCATCATTCAACTCAATGCAAAATACCTCAAGATTAGGCTCAAGCAATTCAATATCAATAGGGACAGCAAAAAGACATCTAGGTGTATTGGAAATTTCATGTGCAATATCAATTAATGTGTGTGTTGATTCAGATGTGAAAGGCTCATTGCTTTCCTCATTAGGAATAGAACAAAAATATCCATTTTCTTTCACATAAATTCCTTTCACATGGGATGAAAACATTTCCAAGTTCACACTATCGAGATAAAGAGCATCAAACAAGAAACAATTGTATTCAACTTCACACTTATTAACATGAGATTTACCTTTATTTTCATTTCTTGGCTGCTCCACACATGGATCAAAAACCTCTGCAATGTCAACATAATCTGAAACTGTATTGTCATATAAATCAGTAAGCTCTTCAATATCATCCATAGGTAATAATGTTGACTTGAAATCCATATATTTATCACAATGTGCTACTTGATCATTTTGAATTGCACCCTTTATTTCATCATCATGTACATCATCATCCTCTTCATGTATCACAAAAACTTCCATCTTTTATTCATATAAACAATCATTGAGAGTAGGGGCATAAGCACACTCATCAACAACATCATCATATTCAACATTATGTTCTGAATCAGCATACTGAACACACATTTCCTTATCTTCAAATTTTGCATCACTTGCACAATTAAGATGCTTCATTGATAGCAAACCCAAATTACATTCTATGTATTCACCACATGCAACTTGTTCCTTCACTTGTGGAAAAGTGACATCATGAGCATCTATATCATTGCATTCTTCTAGTGAGGAATATGCTTCCATAGCATCCTCAGAAAAGAAATCACAATCTTCAGAGGAGAAATTAGAAATATCAACCTCATCATGATTTTCTTCACAAGAAAAATCATCACTACACAAAGCATGCCCAAAATCTTCAAAATGAATTCTTGACTCTGCACTCTGAGGATCATCATCACTGGGTTGTAATGAAATATTAGCGACATATGCATTGTAAATTTTGTTGATCACATTATGACATGGAGTAACAACCGGTATCTCATTTACTTCTCCATTATCTAAGATATCACAAAATAATCCTTCTTGTATATTTACTTTGTTGTCCTCCCATGTATCTTCATATTGGACTTACTGTTGCAAGGATCTGCACATGTGCTAATTGTAAGTTGATTACAATGTTCATCCTTTGACATATTCTTTTCACTTGTTTGCATTATTATCTAATTTTTCTCAAGAGGACAGATGTTGTCTGCATTTTGAGAATCCACATTTTGTGCATAACCACATTTGGTTGATTCTACAATCTTTATCCAATCAAGAATTTGATCAAAGCTATGGGGTTTTAGTTCCTCTTGCAAAGTGCTCAACCCAAATTCATAAATCTTGCAAAAAAAATCAATGCACACATAATCCTCAGGTCTGAAATCTTTGGGGACTTCTATCAAAGCATCCAAAAATCTCAAAAATATTGTATATGGTGATTCTCTCTCATGTCTCTTCATTTCATACAATTATTGCACAAAATACCTTTGATCAACATTGCTCAAATCTTGTTGAAATTCATCTTGGAGCTCACTATGATCTTCATACTATGATGATGGAGAAATCATAATAGCAAAAGCATTGTCATCTTGACAATTATCTCCATTGTCTGATACTTGAATTCTATTTGCATGAGGTGTGTTGAAATAACCAACACTTGCAACCAAATACCCTTTCATCGTTGAGTACTTCAAATTATTCTCAATATCCATGGCATTTTGATATGCTTGATTTAAGGTAGAAGGCTCTTTATCTCTCAACAAGAAGCCCATCTTACTATCAAATGCTCCTAAATACACAACCAAACATTTTGCATTGTTTGGCCTTATGTGTTCAGGGATATCTGTTATTTCCTTTACAAATCTAAGATTGAAAACATAGACCAAGTCATCTGACTTATATGGATTTCCATAAAGTTCTTTCTTACTACACTTGGATTTACCCTTTCACCAAATTGTTCAACAAAGGTTGTCATAAACTGATTCCATGAAGCTATAGAACATGCAAATAAAAATGAGAACCAATCCCTGGCATCATCCTTCAAGGATTCAACAAAAAGATTCATGTAAACTTCCTCATGATTCACTTCATAATCCCCCATCACATCCATAGATGTTTGCAGGTGTTTAGAGGCCAACTCTGAACTTTTCCCTATGAATTTGGGAAAATACTTCCTAAACATTTTAGGAATCAAGTTTGGGAAAAATTTAATGCCACTAAAATCCAATGGCATATACCTTCCAATAGAGAAATCCCTTTGAGGGCATGATAAAGACTATTTTCCTTGCATACTTTTACTTGCTATTACATAGGGAAACCCTCTTATATTCAAATTCAATCAGTATCAACTTTATACATGGTTATCAATTGCATCATTTACTAATTAAACCATGATTCTAAAAGATAGATTGAATCCTTATGCCTTAAAGCTTTCTCAGAGGCATAATTCAAAATAAACATACTTCTCAAATAATTACAAATATTACACATCACATATTAGAAGTATGAAAAGAACTACTATTGTTCCCTTTCTTAATGCAATATCATCTAATAGGGAACCATTTATGATCTCAAGTCTTGAAAATTTCTCATAAATTGCCTTGAAACATGATAATGCTTTCTTTAAGTTTATGAGAATACCTACAAATTTAGAGTAGCTATTAACTTTTCTTCTTGACTACAGATTTTACAAATCTGGAAATCTTCTTCACAATTCAATTGGTTCTTTAGACAGAGTCCCCACCTCCTTTCACAGAGGAATAATCTTCAAGAGTAAATCTCATTTTTGGTTTTCCCCAACAGCGGAGTCATACTCAAATCCTTTGATCTTTGGTACAACAACTCTTTTCTAGGTCCAAGAACTTCTCAACTATCTGACTAAAGATGTTCAAATTCACCAAACTCTTGACTCTATGTAAATGATATGGCTCTGTAATAGAACAATCTACAACTAGAGATTCAAAATTCTCCCCAGCAGAGTTGCCATTTTGTCGGTTCTCCAAATCAATAGATCAATTGAATACTAAAAACTAGACAAATTCTTATGTTTAGATTCAAAGATGGATTTGGCCAACTGACAGGAAATGGAATTAACACACATTCCCCCTACACTTCAGGCTCTGTAAGACCTAGGGGGTGACCCTTTAGCAACACCTAAGGATTTAGACAAACAATTAATATAATATTTCTTAACAGATAATACTCTCGTAGAAATATGCTAAGAAACACAAAATATCACTCAACATTGGCTAAGATATTGAGTGAATTTCATTAACTAGCATGGATAACATAACACACATAATTCAGAAAATATAATTGAAATGGTTTTGATTTAAAGAATTGGGACCAAAATGAAAACAACATAAGCATAATAATTGACCAATTCCAAGAAGAAGGCTACAGAGTCAGACAACCAACACTTCATCCTACAATGTTGAGCATGTTCGGAAAATCTTTGCAATTTCTTATCACATTATGGCAACAAGACCACTGAATTATTATCTAGTACAACCATTCTTACAAATCCACCTGGAAACACAACACTAATGTCACATTTGTTGAAACAATTACACTATTCCTTGAACAATAGGCAATGATAAATGTAGTTGTCATTCATTAAAGCAATTACATCATTCACATTACATAAGGAAACAACTATTGCAACTCAAATGCAGCAGATGTACATGAAAAGAATCAGATATCTTTTATTATTGAATTCAAAAGAGCATTAAATTTCAGCCATGGAGACAATTATAGGATAAAATATATCAATGAGACTCAATTCAGAACACTAACACCTCAGATTAATTGACTGATAGTTATAATTCACCCTATCATTAAAAATTCTTCCTGCCTTTCACAGCTTTAAGAAAAATGGAACCCAGGCTACAAATGAGAGAAGAAGAGAATAAAAGGAAATAGAAGCAGCTCCAAAATTGATCCAAAGATGCCATCTGGAATATTCATCCACCATTGATCATCAACAAACTCAAAAAGCATCTCTCCTCTCTCTTCCCTTTGCAACAATAAATTTTTCCTCCATTTTTCCTTTTCCAATTTGCAACAGCAAAGATCACTCCGTCATGAAAATCTCATAGTCAGTTTACCCCTATAGTGAAAATCTCTTTTCCCATGAAAACATTTCATTTCTCCTCCTTTGTTGTAGCTACATCTTAAGTTTTCACTTCCCAACCAATAGAAAACACTTTTACTTGCATAGTGAATATTTTATTCATTGTAGCTCGTGCCATAATATTTCAAACACTTTGTTTAAAATATTTGTCTATATAGAATCTTCTTGGAAAAATTCAATTTCACCCATTTTCATTTTAGTGAAAACATTTCACTAATTGAGTGAAATTACTTACTTTACATTCCAGCAAAATGCTTGTTTTATGTGAAATCCTTTTAATAAAGAATTTCACGAGCACTCTCTTGATTGGAATATTTTCCCAACACCTAATATTTGTTTTCAAAGTGAATAAATTCACTTTGCAACCTAACAAAAATTATTTTCAATCATTAAGTGAATATTAAATTCACTTCACATGAAAATACTCCCTCGTGCCTTCAATTCTTACTTGATGCTCCTGTGCTTTTCATCTCATAGTGAAATATTTGATATTTCACTCTAGGATCACATTAAAATATTAGCCCGTGTTTATTTTTCAACATTTATTTAAATGTTAGCCCCTTTTAAAATGAGAAAGATAAAGCATTTTTAAAAAATTCATCGGGCATTGCTTTTCATGAAACCCATGGGCCCACTAGACTTCGCTCAGCCATTAACCATCACCTGTTGAGTGAAATAAATGGGAGAAAAGCTCATGATGAGCGATGACCATCACTCATCACTGGTTGGATGGGAAAATATGGGCACCAACGTGTGATGAACTGATGACGAGCGATGAGGACAAACCCTAATCTTTTGTTTGTTGGTTCATGGCTCGTTGCCCTAAATCATGTACCTGGTGATGGCCACTTCATTTGTTTGAAGGTTACTCAAGACTTTTCAATGTATCTATCATGTGTACTACAATCACAGAGTTCCATGAGACCACATTTATTTAGGGGTTTGTTTTCTCAATAGGCTCTTGTGCCCTTTTCCCTTAGCTTCCTTCACATTGGTAGCACGTTTTTGAAAATACTTCCTTGCAATGTCAAATGATCCCTTACATCAAATTCAAATTGCATCCTAGTTGTAGATTGCATTTGTTTGAAATTTTCTGAAACTTATTAACACATATGTTATACATGCAGTTTGATGCTTTGGATGGGCAATGGTGTTCCATGGAACCACATTTGTTTGATCCTTTTAAATTTCACATGCCTTGACTAGGAATTCAAACACTTATTTTCATATTACAATATCAAAGTGCTTCAGGTGGTTGTGGAAACTGCTTGCGAATAACTCTCAAGACCCTCCCGAGTTTAACTAAGCCATTTCTTGAAAAGGCCTTTGCATATGGCATAAGGTATTTAAATACATCAACACATTACTCATTTTTTTTATAGTCTCCAAGACCTGTATTCATGTGAGCAGCCAAAGCATCTTCACTTGATGTGTCTAGGCCACCTTTGTCTTTTTTAAAATCACCATAAGAATCTCAAGCATCTCTTGTTTGAATGTTTTCACTTTTCTAATCTTCATCTGATCCTTATGGGAAAATAAATCTAAATCAAATTCATACTAAAGTGGATCCTTTTTTCAAATTTGAGTCACAATTGTAAGGCACCAATATGTACTGTGTTAAAAGAAACTTGAACAAATTATCTTGTATAGAGTAATTTGCATCACCAACATCATGTGGTTGTCCAAATAGTGAATAAAAATTAAAACGTATTGTGACTTTATGCTATGGTAAATTCAAGTAAGCCACCACCCACAAAATCACCTTTATTACTTTCTTCAAACAATGATACTTTGTCCTTCTTTAGATTCAACTTCAATTGACAAAGTTATCATAATAGTTCTACCAACATACCTGTGTCTAGAAGAGAGGTGTGAAGAGCTTGTATCTCAAAGTTCAAAATCAATAATGTGGCACTCAAGCATCTGAATCAATATGCAAGATATGTGATTCACTATACTCGAATGGTTGAATACCCTCATGAAGCTATGTGACATATGTCGGTTCCCTTTCTGGATGAGGCTAAAAAAAAAATTGTTTTCAAACAAATTTTCCCTTGAATTGATCAGACATAGCCTTTGAGTGCATTTGAGGTGAAAAGATAAACTAGGTTGTCATTAAAACTTGCTTTCTAACATTTTTGAACAATATTCAAAACTGGTCTAGTTGGCTCTGGAATCACCTTGGGAAACTAGTATAATGACCTCCTGGAGCAATGAAAACTTACAGACAGGTAGACATCTGACCGGAGAATGGAGTATAATAGATGGCTCAGCAAAAGGGATCCTGAGGTGAAAGTTATTCAATTGCAAAGTTGCTCAGTTGAACTTTTCTGTAATTGTAGCTATTCAAAACCAATTAAAACTCAAGGGGTCACCTCATTGAAAAAATAACAAATCAACTCCTGAGAGGCTACCACTGGAAACACAAGCTCATTTAGGTACACTAACTATGTGTACAAGAGATATTTCATTCAATCGTCAATCTTCAAAAGATATTGAAGGTCAAAGTTGGCCACTTTGAAGAGTTTCAGAAAGTGCAAGTGCAAAACTGAATAAATTGTGTTTGGTTTTGGCCTAGTAAAAATATCAAATCTTATCGTGAGGTTCTAAAACTAGACCAAGGAGTACATTTTGGTATGGATAATGGAGAGTAACAATAATTTGGACTTGATGATCATCCAGTTGAAAAATATAAGATCGAATAGGATGCCACTTTGCAAAATAGAGAATTTGCATACATAAAAGTGTAAAAACCCTCCTGCTTTTCTTTTCAAAACCCTATCAAAACTCATAGTGGGAAGCTGAAAATTGACATGCATATTCACATATGTCATATGAGTGGGTCTACAAAGAGTTTTTGCAAGAAAATTGACGGGCACTAAATTATGACCCTCCAAAGTGGGTCACTTGGGCAAATTTCTTAGGTGCATTTCTAAATGTGCAGAGGCAAATTTTTTGAAATGGGGACTTAAAATTTGTGAAATTTGAAAGTTAGAACATATGGGAAGGGATTTTATTTCAATTATTGGGAAGCTAACTTCAACCCAGGATTCTTTACGCCATAGAAGATAGTAGTATGGGTTGAACTAGAGAATGTACCAACATAATTATGGAATCACAATGCCCTGGAACACATTGGAATGGCGATTGGTTTAGTGGTGGGGATAGATGAGGAGTTGATCAGTGATGGGAATCAAGGAAGAATGCATATTACACTGGAGATCATGCCCTGGAGCACCTTGTGGGAAGAGATCAAGGTATGTCCTAATGGACATAGTTGGATTCAAAAAGTAGCTTGAAATTTCTCCCATAGTCAAGACACGGTATGGAAAGTTTGGAAGAGGGGTGGATATAGGAGCAATACCGACATGGATCAAAAAGGGAAAGGGGTGATGGAAGAAGGGGAGGGGTCTTTGAAAGGAGCCAATCAGACTCAGCAGGGTGTAGAGGAACTAAAAAATGCAGGAGAAAATCAAGTAGAAGAGGTTCTAGCGCATGAAAAAACAAGGATGGTATAGCCAGAGGAGGTTTAGGATGATCAAGGTTTGTTCTTAAGGTCAAATGCTTGGGATGATGCAATCCGATGGGAATTTCTGAACCAGGAATGGAAATTGATTGTGAGTGTGGGAAATGAACTAAGGGAGCTATCAAGAGAAGCCTCACACCCAAATCAAAATGATGATGATAAGGAGGTAGTTGTGGACTGGGAAGGTAAAATGGTGGAACCAGACTAGACTAACCAACAATCAGTGGTGGGAGAGGACTGGGTGCTAGAGGAGGGAGAACTCAAAGAACCACTGGAATGCATTGAAGAATCGGAGGCAGGTAGAGTGGAATGAAAAGACATAGAAGAAGCAAATCTAGGAGTACAAGCTAGGCCTTGTGGAAAACGCATGCCAGACTGTGGAGAGAAGAAAAAGGTCGAGAGGAAGACGAATGAAGAGAAAAGATTTATAGCTAGGGAGGCAACTAGAAAACCAAAATAACAATGTATCTGAGATCAAGGAAGGGTGGGTCCCTTCCCAAGGAGAAATGAGAATCATAAGTTGGAATGTTAGGGGCTTAAACGCTCCTAACAAAAAGTGTTTGCTTAAAAATTTTCTAGGAGACAAGAAAATAGATACCATGCTCATTTACAAATCAAAATTAGGGAAGGAAGAAGTAGGAAAATTGAACCAGCAGCTGAAACTATGGAAATTTTCATTTGTGGAAGCAAAAGGGGTGTTTGGGGGTATCAGTACAATGTGGGAGCCATTTGGCTTGCATGTGGAAAAAGTGGTGAATGGGAGGAATTTGTTTGCAAGCAAGGTAAGAAGCTTCACCTCATGCTTGGCCTTTACGGTAATCAATGTATATGGGCCAACAAATTGTCTACTCAAAAGAACATGGGAGGAACTAGAGTAGTTCATGAAGGCCAACATGGATGGATATTTTATTCTAGGTGGGGACTTCATTGTGATCTTGTGTTAAGAGGATAAGTGGGGGGGGAGTAAGCAGAAGATTACAATCACAAGCAGACTATGAAGAATTTGTTAACAGAAATAAGCTCATTGATATCCAATTGGAAAATGGCACATATACATAGACAAATTGTGAGCTGGGTTTTTGCAGTATACCTGAAAAGATGGATAGTTTCTCTTCATGGGGGATCTAACCAGGCTCCCTTTCTCACTTGAAGGTAGAATTATTCCCTTCTCTAATTTTGATCACTATCCCATATTCCTAGTGTTGGAAGGAGAGAAGGTGAAAATGTGTCCTTTTCATTTCAAGAAAATGTGGCTATGTGATCCCACCTTTATTGAAAATATGGAAAATTGGTGGAATAAGTTCCAACCTATGGGCAATCAATTGTTCAAAGTGGTGAGTAAACTAAAATTACTAAACCATAAGATTAAATCATGGAACAAGGATACATTTGGTAACATCTTTGAGAAGAAGAATATATTGGAGGAGTAATTAGAAGCTATCAATAAGAGTGTTCTACA